>JAODJX010000119.1:20150019-20175663 GCA_026776945.1 Isichthys henryi | reverse complement strand
ACATGATAAACAGCAGGAGGGATAGATGGATGGATAGTTGGATAGATGGATGAAAATGTAGCCTTAATGGTCACATTTTTTATAATATCACACAATCATGAGTTTACAGATGTAAATTACAGATAAACTCAAACAATATAAATGAAAACATCAGCCCCCCCTTGACCATTAACAGGAACAATAATAAAAATGCTTCTTGTATTTCATAGATCAATATACTGTTGCACCGGATGCAGATAAACACGGGGTCAGAAGTATCTCATGCTTTGTGTGACTTATTTTTTGTATATATAAAAAACATAGTGCAATACTTTAAACAAATATTGAAAAGTACATTAAATATGTATTTTGCACAGACAACACAAACATGTTTTGCTTAAACTGCAATAAAATCTAAATTTGAATAAAGAGTCTCACAATTATAAGTAACCACCTGGGCCCAGTTTCTTAAAACCATCTTTTGACACAGAACTCACAAATGATGTAGCATTAAGAAGGTTTCGGAAAACCAAGCCCTGGTTATTTCAGTTGCACCTGTCTGTCTAGCACTGAAAACTGTTATATTGAACTATAGTCTTCCATAACGTGTGGCTGGAGTCAGAACAGATTGAAAACACTGCCTTTAGGGTCATTAGGAACCGTTGGGGAAACATGTATTTCATTCAGAATTAATACCTTATACAGTTCAAGAAACAAAATATATATTAATACATAATTTTAAGAGTTACTGAACCTATTGGCTATCATATTAAGTCTGTCTGTATTTTCCTAGAAAAAAAATCAGTGCATTTCTAATTGATCTGATAAATACATATGTGCGCTTGCACTGTACACATATATGTACATGATTCATCATTAAGAGACGTTATTTAAATTAGACACTGATATGTAGTAAATATATAAGCCTGATATAATCAGACACAAACATGCATAATCCGCTCCAAAGAGATAGAAAACAAATAGGACATTTCAGATAGAGATGTGACTCAGTCCAGCAAGTGGGTTGCATTTCCCATTTCACAAGATGTCTGCTGACTGTGACTTCATTGGAGTTCAGTGGAACTCGTACTGAGACGCTTTTGGGAAACAACCCCCCTGCACCGTTAGCCACATCACTCAGCTAAGGTCATTTACTCTATAAATCTAGCAACTCTTTACTTAAATTTAAAACAAGTCACACTTGAAGATTGCAGCACATTTGGGACATTGAATGTTCATAATACATTGGACCTACAATACCAATTGTCACATAGTCTGGTGCTAAAAGTGTGCGCGGTTTAATAAATCTGTTTTAATATTCAAGTAAAGCCTTGAAGTATACAACCTGCTAACTTTATCAAGACTTCACCATTTTTCTCTAATTTTCCACGTTCTTCTGACTACTCAAGATCAGACAAGTACTGACAGAGGTAAAATTCCCAGGAAGCCAAGTAGTTTTCCAGTACGTTCCGTTCTGGGGCGTTGTTAGTGTCCAGAGTGCAGAGATTCCATTTGCCTGGAATCGTTGTGTCTTTCTGCCATGTTCCAGTGTCAGTTTCACTTTTAAAACCTGAAGTGGATGTTTTCCCTTTTGTTACTGTCTGTGGTGGAGAGACAGTATCTGCCCAAAGCCCCTAAAAAATAAGACCGGGAATGTGTGGCACACTCCATTCCTCAGGCATGTGCCGGGCAAGGCAGGTCTCTTCCCAGACATTCAGCATCATTAGTTATGTAGTAAATTCACCATGCTGTTATTCAACAGGCTCAGGTCCCACCTCGCTTAGCCACCGCGATCTGGCATCCACTGTTGACATGACTCGTGACTTTATCTTTCAGCTGCACCACCTGCTCCCTCAGAAGACTGGCGGCGGACGCCAGGTCAAAGTTCTGGGTCTTAAGTGCCTTCACTCTCTCTTCAAGGCGCGAGATCCTTTCCAGTTTGCGCCTGCGGCATTTGGAAGCAGCTATGCGATTGCGGATCCTCTTCCTCTCCGCCTTGATCCGCTCCTGGGACTCCATATCTATGGGTGAGAGCGATTTTGGGGAGCTGGTAGATTCCGCCGGTGGGTGGGACATCTCAGGAACTATTTGCACTGCATCCAGGCCCCTTCTCTGGGAGTGGGACCCTTGGCCTTGTCCGCCATGACCTGAGCAGTGACCGACAGATGTGAACGGCAGCTGGCTACCAAGATACGATGCAGAACCTGTGATCTGGGTGGAACTGTAGCTGTTCATATTAGTGTATGTCAGCAATTCACCAGTGGACATTATGTTTCTGTGGTAGGAGGCCTGAATAGCAGAGGATGGAGAAATGGATGCCCCAACAAGCTCATTCTGCTTATTTAGGTCAGCCATAGCCCGGTCAAACCCATCTGTAAAGCCATCTTGTTCATTGGTGCCTTGATTCCTGTAGAGAAAGGTGTTTCCTGTACAGTTGGGGCCTGGATTGGCTGTAACCAGCCCTTGGTTGGACTGGATCATCAGCTGCTCTAAATCTGGAGACTGCAGTTTCAGGAGGTTCATGTCAGAAGCAGCCATTATCGAGCTGCTTGTGTTATTAATTCCTGTGTTGTTAGCATTGAAGTTACTGCTGTTTGCTGGCAGACCGTGCATGAGTTTCAGTTCAGACGTGCTTCCTAGCATATCAGGAAAATTCTGAGCAATCATATTCTTTTTGCCCATCATCTTCTGACTTTGGTACCCTTCGAAATCCGACACCTGTCCAAAATTTGGGATGCTTGAATTGTCATCATGGTAAAAGGCAGTTTCCATCTTATTTGTCATTGGCAGTGTAATCCCCCTCACAAGACTGACATATATATATATATATATATCAGCGATTTGTCATTACAAAGGCGTTTTAGGGATCCAGATGGTGGGATTCCAGGAGAGTTCAGTACGTTTCCCTGTGGACACACACACATACACGCATATATCGCTGAACAAAATAGAAACATTATACACAGGTAAAACGACGCCCGTCTGCAATGAGTCGCAAATACCAGGCAGTCCGCTTTATTAAGAAGCAAGTTTAGAAGGACTCCAGAGTCGCCTTTATTGTAATATTTACTCACACGCCTCCGTTTTACGCTAACGATGAGTCACAATTCCAGTTTTTCATTACCAATTTGCCGAGTTATAAGCCTAGGGTAATAACAGCGTACTTTCTAAAGAAAAAACCGGACCATGTTAACTCAGCTAGCTAGTTAAAAATTGTACTCCGTGGAAATGTTAGTAGTCCACGTGTTAGTGACTGCTGTGATTGCTGCCTTTTGTATCACTGTCCTGCTACATTTTAAAGATGATACGTATAAAACAATACATTAACACACACTTACATTAAACTCCGACGGCACGCAGGCAGCAGCAGTGTTCCGCTGAAGCAGATGATACTCGGTCTTCACTTCTTGGTCTTCAGGATGTTCTTCATGCGAAAGGTCCTGTTATTCCCTGACTACAGAGCCGCGTTAGGGCTTCTAATCATACCCATCCTTTTTAAGACTAATTTCCCGAATATTCTCCTAATCCAAATCACACGAATATGAGCTTACCGAAGGGATCCGAAGTTGGTCTAAAGAGACGCTGAAATCGGCGATCTTCTGGCTTTTTCGGGTCGGTGAGGCAGCGCCGTCCGCTCCCCCGCTCCGCCGCTCTGCTGTCTGCCGCTGCCGGGGCTGCGGGGCTTTCTGCTGCTCAGCTTACTAATAACACCCGCCCCTTTCCTTCCCCTGGTTCCTCTACCGGCGGTCACACATCTGCTGATACTTCGTCGTGAAACCTGTCTTAAGACGTCTCCTCCCAGCGGCCACACACCTTCCAGTGCCTATTATGCTGACACCTGTTATTGTAACGAGTCCGTTTCCAGGACAGACTGACGCACGGCAGCGTTCAGCTGGGGACACACTGCCATCATGCCATGTCATAAGTCGCCGATGCGTAACTAGAAACTTACTAAACGCACTCACTGGTACGATCCACGCAGTGAAAGATCACTGTGATACTGCCGGCAATCCCAGGAAGGACATAGGAAAATACAAAACAATAACGTACACGTATTGGAAGCATGCAAAACACAAACGGTAAACAATTCTTTTTAGCACTATTTAGTTTGATCTAGTTCACCAAAATATAATCATTGCGATTTCTACTTTTACTGATTTCGCGAATTGATTTACGTGAATGTTCTTTTTAAAGGAAACGGTTTATATGCCAACATGCTCAGCACTGAAAGTGTTTGTAATAGTGATGTTTTCAGCAATATTCTGCTTAAAGTAGTTACCGTTTAATTGGCATAGCTAGAAATTCTGCCCCCGCCCCCCCCCCCCCTACAAAATGTCCTTCTCGGTAGATATCGCCAGCCGGTCCCCTGAACTTCCATTTCGGGGCCCCTATAATGTCCTGGCCCCTGTGAATCTGCCAGGGTCCCCATGCTCCTCCGACTGCCCTGAGTCCGAACTGACAACTCAAAAAGAGATAAGAATGGGGGGGGGGGGGTTCAGTGCTATACGCCATGTCTGTGGCATATTGTCTTAGTCTCTTGTCGACTGAATTATACATACAAACTTTATCAGATTCAATCTTGATTAACACAGGTGTTCATTGGCTGAGGGATTATTAATCGGTTAATACATAGCAAATATAATACCCTATATAACAAATGAAGAAAGGAGGCAGTCAGATTGTGAAGACCCAGGACAGTCGTCATCGACAGTGGTGCTGGATTTGAAGAGGAGACCTGTGGTTTATGGGGAATAGATATGGGGAAATGGAAATTGGCCTGGGACAGAGGCCGCAGACTATAATTAGCAGTAATGCTAGAGGCAGTGCCACGACATGTGGGATAACACCTTCCACTGCAGCCTGTCAGCGCAAACGGCGCCTCAGATACGCAACGGCCCTAAGCAAATCACGACTTGCGGACAGGTGTAAAATATTTGATTTTCATACAGTGGCTTTAATTTTTACGACTTAAGTTATTGTATAGTACCCACTAAATGCCAATAAAGTACGCACTCTGACAGCAGTGTAATACAGTATGTGAGATTAAGATTCAATTAATAGAAAAAAACAGAAAATAGTGTAGGGTTCCAGCTTACAGCAGCACAGTCAGCGGTTAGGGCTTTGGTTAGTGGATGTCTGCTTGTGTATTCTGTGAACAGAATAAAGACCCGCTGTGACACAGCACTTGAAAAAGTCATGTTTTGTGATCTACAAAATACAAACACAAAAACACAAGATAGAAAACTGTTTGCACGCTACAGAGTTGCTTAACTGTCACTAATGAAACAAGATAAAAGCTGCCTTAGATTCGCAGAACAGCCTGCCAGCGCTATTTGGTGGTCTGGTGTGCATTAGGAAGGCACACGAGCGCGTGTATGTTGTTATGCGCTACGTTGGCCTGTAGAGGGAGCCATTACTGCGACTTCTGGAGAGGCTGCTTTTGAAGTTGTTTGGATCAGGACTGACGGAATGTTTTATTTTCCATTTGCACAAGCAAGTACAGGTACATTGGAATGCCTTCTTTTAAAATATACATGCTTAAAGAGGTGAGAGTGAAGCCACAGGCAGCCATTTTCGCGGTGCGTCCAGAGCATTTTTCAAGTGGTCAAGGGCCCTTCACAAGGGCCCAACTGAGATGTGACTATTCTGCTGAGCATGAGATTCGAACCCACGACCTTCAGAGGGATAGCTAGCTGTGCCACATTTCCCCCTACAAAGTGTCTATGGATACACCATCATGCTTAAAACTGACAAGGTAAGTCACTAAATGAAAAACAATATATACGTAGAACAGTAATTTTCCACTGATAACTCTCTGTTTATCAAAATAAATTCAATAAAACCAACTACTCAAGAGTTTTATGCATTTTTATGGTATTTTTATTCAAGGCAACTATCTAAATTTGGAAAGGAAAGGTAAATCACCCGAAAGCTTTCACAGAAACACATAACTCTAATTACACGATCCTGCAAGGCTTACACTAACACCAAAGCTTCCGAATAATCTGACTGCTCCTTAATCTGATAAAATAGATTTTATGATGAAATCTCTAATCATCTTATTGTCCTGAAGGTGACCCTAATTACCATGTCACTACTAAAACATCGACTCAGTTAATTATTAATTTATTTTTATTAGTTTTATTGGTATAAAATAATAAATATTTTTTTATTAGTTATTATTATTATTTGCTATTAGATTAATTCTGACCAGTGCTTTATGCTGCTATCATAACAGCAAAACTGCAAATTACATTCTCCTTTGTAAAACTATTCCATTAAATTATGTAAATGTTCTAAAGATGTTACTTTCTTTTTTTCACATGATATGTACAGTTTAGTACTAGGCTTCTAAATGATGAGATACATTTAATGGATTACTGTATTGGACTTGAACTGGTATTAAGAGACAGTAGGTTACAAAACAACAAGCCAGTCTTAATCCACCATGGTGAATTTCATCGCCGCACAGAAATCTTGCTGCGGATTTCTCTAACGGGACCCCCTTCTTAATGCATTGTGCTTAGATCAGGGCAGCAAAGCAAACAGCTGACACCACTGCAGCCCACAGGACATCCACTCCTTTCCTTGGAAAAACACGACAGGACTGAGAGTGACAGTGAAGGTTTCCTGGACACGGCGTTTTCACCATGACCGAGAAGACCAGCCCACCTGTACACGTGCAGAACCTGTCATTGGTAGCTATGCTGTGCTTTGGGCTCTACTGTATTGCTAAGGGAGCCTCGTTTGGCTTTTTTAGCCGGTGGTTCATCCTCGGTGGCTTCCTTCGCTTCCTTTTGCGTGTATGAGGTGTGCAGAGACATGTCTCCGAGGGAGCCCGCTGTGGGACTGGAGAACCAGCCAAGGTGAAGGGCATCATAGAGGCTTCCAACCTTCTCGTGGGGGCTTCTTATGGAATTGGCGGGAAGCCACTTTGAAAATGAAACATTCCAAATGACAATTCAGTCATCTCATCTCAGTTTAGAAATCATTCGTAGGATATATTTAGCATGATAGAATTCTGGTAAAAGAATCCAATTGTACCTTTTTCAGTGACTAGTGTGAGTATTCGTGTACATTGTTACATTGAATTATTCTGTTTCTTTGTCCAAATACCCCAAATGTTAAATGTCTCAGCTTTTGAACTGAAAACAGAGCAGGACGACATAATCCAACTTACTGTGCCATTTTTAATTTATGTTTGAATCTATATAGCTGATTTGTGGCTGTAATTGATACTCAGAGATGTTACAAAATACATGAGATTTTACAGTAGTATTTAACAGTAATAAAAATATTTGCCATTTATTATTTACAGAAAAGTTCAACTGAATCACTTGTCATGATCGTGTACTTTGTACCGTGGGAAATGAATAGACGGATGAATCGTTTGAATAAATAAGACCGACATTAACTTAATGTTGTCTGAGATAAGCTCTCAAGCAATATAAGTGTATAAAGTACATGATACTTCTAATTATTAATGTTGTGGAAACTTGTAGTCAAGTTTAATAACAACAAACTGAAGACTGAAATGAGAAGAAAGTGGAAAATGAATTTCACAGAAACAGAGTCACGTGTGCGTTAATGATACTAGAAAGTGGCTCCATTTCCTTCCACCACCACCCCCGCCTTTTAAATAATAATTTTCCTGCCTATCTATTTGAAGTCAGTGCCATTAAAACTCTTGTGGTACTTTCTCGTCGTCTGTTTTTGTATCGTGGTGAACGTGCATTGGAGCAAAGGCGCTGAGTCAGCTGTCTGTGGCACCTGACAAGCTACCTGCCGCAGATCAAGTCACATCGTCATTTTATTCTGTGAAAAATAAAAGATCGATCTATCGACCAAATTTAATACCTTGTGCTTCACTGCAGAAAATGGCTGATCATAGTCGTGTCTTTAGCGAACCTCGCATTTTGCTATCTGCTAACTTCGAATATTTATAACGTTTAAATATCGGGCAGCAATTTCAGGTTTGTTAACCGACATATCGTGCATCTCTGTATAATGTTTTTTCCATCTTCATAAGGACAATGTGTAACGTAAAACAATAATACTGAGAGAAATATATTAGTCAAGAATTGTGAGAGAAAATATTGATTCAAAAGTGAAAAAAAAAATGTGATTCATATTTTACCCAGAATCGTGAGGCCCAACTCCTCATTTTAGGTTTCCGTTTCAGACATAACGAAAAAAAAGGCAACTACATAGAAATTCTAAAGGCCAAGAGTACGCACAGTGCATACAAGCGCACAGCTGAAGGCATCCTTCATGGTAATATGCCTTTGATGGTAATATGTACCCACCATAGATCACAAAGTACTAAAGTGCTGGACCACACTATAGACTATGTTGATGAAACAGCAATTACTCCTACATGAAATAAAACTGGAGGGGATCATTTTGAAAGAACCATATTTACACAGCACACACGATAAAGACTTTATTTACACCAAAGTGATGCTGGTGACTGTCGATTCCATCACTGAGGACCAGCATTTCACCCTCAGGAACGTGCCATAAAATGAACATGTGCACCGCATATAAAATCAGGGAATAAAGCTTGATTGTGTCTCCCACGTTAGTCCAGCAATTGAAATACGCAACGTGTGTAAAACAGTAGTCTATGAACTCCCAAATAGGGATTACTAAAACTGTGTACAGCATGTCATGTCTATGCATATTTCGCTGAAATAGGGTACAGTGCGTTACACGTCTTAGGGATATTTTACAAAAACTGCATACAGCATGTTACACGTCTTATGGACACTTTAAAGAACAAACCAAAAGTATTATCCTGCTTCTTCTGCAGAACAATCAATCCCGGCGTAGGTGAACTTCTCATACAAGGTGGTGTTCACATAGGTCTGAAAACAAGATGCATTGCTTTCTTACTGGACACGTGAAATTGGTAGAGCTGCATTATCATATACATATTGGGTGGGGGGTTAGCAATTGAGTATCTGTAGCAACTTACCTTTCTCTCTTCAAGCATCCTGCTCAGAGACACCAGAATCTGGGCAAAGGAGGGCCTCTCGTAAGGTTTCTCTCTCCAGCACTGCCTCATTAGGTCATATCTGAGCCAGAAGATGGGGGTTTCACTCTTATTAAACAGTATTACACTCATCTCATAAATCAGCATCTACTCAATGCTTAGCAGAAGCCTGCACGCCTTTACCAGGCCCATAGCTGTCGATTGGTTTGGTCTCCCTCTGTAGATTTGGCTATGTGTCCAGGGGATTCAAACCCGTGAGTTTAATACATGGCTACAGGCCTGGCCTTCACTGTAAAAAGTTACAAGTGCTATTTGAAGCATTTTTTTCTGAATCTCTGTGTAGTAACACTGTATCCAGTGCATGTGACGGTGGCCTTACACTTCGTCATCGCAGTTGAGGGGTTTCTCCAGCCTGTAACCTTGGGGGAGCTTCTCGTACAGCTCGGCGCAGCTCATCCCACAATACGGCGTACCTCCTGGTGTGGCGGCAAGCAGTCTGAGAACCCCCACCCACATCACAGCACATCAGTGAACGACGAGTAAGCAAAACCGTTACAGACCTAAGCTGACAACCTCCCAGAGGAACACGCCGTAGGACCACCTGTGAGTGAAAGAAAGAGAGACCGCTGTGAGCTAAGTCCGGCAGCACCACGCGGCGATGGCGGCCGGCTACACATGCTCACACGTCGCTGTTTGTGGTGTACACACTGTAGTTTAAGGACTCGATCGCCATCCACCTCACAGGCAGGCGCCCCTGTGAGAAACGCCCAACAGGAATGAGGAAAACCAGTCCAAGGTGCTGAAAACCATGAACATGCAGACCCAGCAGAAGGGCAGACAATCTAACCCCGTCCCCCGACGCTCGTTTTGCCGTGAAACATGAATGTGAATCTGCAGTGTTGGCCATACCATGGTCTTCTTCACATACACCTCCTGACCTCTGGAGAGTCCAAAGTCTGCTATCTTTGCCACAAAATTTTCCCCCATTAGGATGTTTCTGGCTGCGAGATCTCTGTGGATAAACTAAAAATGCACCTGCATAAACATCAGGGTCCAATAGGCAGCTTGCGGCAGAATGATGGGCAATGCACATGTAGCATTAGCATACGAGCCACCATGAGAAACAGTGACGCGGAGCCCTGGGTGACCGCAGCACTCACCTGCTTCTGGCTCAGGTAGTCCATGCCTCGCGCCACGTCCGCAGCAAAGTGCAGCAGCTGCTGCGAGGACAGGGTGGAGGCAGTGCTGTTGGCGATGGCGAAGGCCGGGTCTGTCTCCAACACTCGGCTTTTCCGCAGGAAGTCCAGCAGGTTTCCATGAGGAGCGTACTCAATGGCCAGGTACAGATAACCTTCACCGCCAAAGCATGTCAAAGTCAATTTAGACTGATGTACAGGGAGTGAGTCGACCATATTACAAGATTGTACATTATTGCAAAGGCATTATATTAAAAGTCATTTCAAAGCCTAGGGTGACACAGTGGGAAGCACTGATGCTTGAGATGGGTGCCAGGATTAGTGGTTGGAAGATAAAAGGATGGATTTAAAAGCCTATGTGATAAGGATGGGTTTAGACTTTACAGAGTCATCCCTACCTCTGTGCTCACAAGCACCCAACAAATTGATAATGTTTGGATGGTGGCCAAGCTTGCAAAGCACTTCCAGCTCTCCTGCAAAATCCCTGTGGTCGTCTTTTGAGGCATATTCTGAGAAATATCAATATGAATAGAAGCAAAAAGGATCAGAATGATCTACTGTATCTAGCGACACAAAGTTTCACCACAACATGGAACTTATCCGTATCATCTTCACCCTAGATAACTTCTCCTTTAAATAACATATATAACCCCCGTGTGCGTTTATTAGCATGACGGTTAATGATGCACCTTTCATTCTTTTGATTGCAGCGTCCATCCTTAGCCCGTCCTTTTTAATCCGTGCCTTCAACACTTGGCCGAAGTTTCCTTCACCAATGACATCCTGAAACTTAATGTCGTTCCACTGCAGCGCCGGGTAGGGTACAGGTTCTGGCTGCTTCTTGGTCTTCTTTGTCATGGTGAGAGACCCGGAGCTGAACTGAACCACAGGCTCCTCTCGCTGAATGGAGGGCAATGGAGATACCAGCGAAGGTGTACTGAGAGCCATTTCCAGGAGCTCAGAACATCCATGTCTCTGGCAAAAATGGAAGCTTACCACAATGTTCTGGAAGGCCTGCACCATCCTACGCTGGAAACTGGCTCTCTTCAGTTGTAACACGATACAGAAGGCTAACAGTATGGTGATGCACGTCATCCCAGCAGAGCCCAAGATGGCAAAGAAGAGCATGTTGCTGGCACTGCCAAACAAGTAGAGCCCTAAGTGAAGACAAGCAAACCGCAGGGTGTTGTGATGGTGTGGAATTGAACCTGCCCGCATTTGAACAATATTCTCAACTCACCAGAACCATTTTCTAGTAAGGTCTTCAGCTGGATCCGTGGATTTTCGTGGCTCTCCCCAATATTGTTCTTGACCCAAATCTCCACCAGATACGATGTGTTGGCCTTGAGGCCCGTGAACTGGAACTGCAGAGCTGGAAGGTCTTGTACGTTTATCTCGGTCATGTGAGAGATAGCAAGCAGTTCGGCCACCTGGAAGCGAATGCTGACCTTACAGATGGAGTTCCCTTCTTTTAAGTTCCATCTGATGGTGGCTGAAGAGTCCGTGATGTTGCATGCCTCAACACCATAAGGTGGAGGTGGAAGATCTGGGCAGACAGTCGATACCATTTCAGATTTAAAGCAAATATCTCAATTATTAAGTCACATTAAAGGGGAAAGTACTCATTGAGCGTGCGATGGTGTACCTGCGGCCCAACAATCCCCTAAGCCTGACAATAAAGTTCCCAGCATTCCATGGGTTGATGAAACTATTCTGTACCTTGTGGTGGCCATTACTATTAACATACTGCATGTTTTCATAAATAACTAATCAAAGAAAACCTTTTTACAAATTCTGCATCAATGAAATGCTGCTTTGATTTCATGAAATACAGACTATGCATCACATTCACTAAACAACGATTTCCTAACGTCTCCTTTGATCTTAGCAGGATATGCTAACCTGCTTCCTGTCTGCTGTAACATGAACCCCACGCTCACCATTGCTGAGGGTCCATGCTGCCACCTGCTGCATCTGGCTGTACCTGCATCTTCCACCTGCCATCACACACACTCCGCACTCATATTTTCGCTTGGGCTTCAGGCGTGTGAGCTGAATGCCAGTGGAGTTCCACGGTAAATGATACGTTTTATTGCTTGCCGTCTCCGTGCTCTCATGGCAAACTACTCGATAAGTCCATTCCTCCTTAGTCAGCTCTTCCATCCTCTCCCATGACAGGCTTAGTGAGGTTTGGCTCTCTGGAACCAGTTTTACTCCAGATGGAAGTGGGGGGTCTGGCAACAGAAAACCGAGAATGATGTAACCCCCCGATCATGTTCACTTTACAGGACAGCTCTGAAATATTTCAAATGTTCCTCCTACTTCCTGACTGATTTGAGCAGGTTAAGAGTGCCTTTGCCATTTGGCGCAGGGATGTATTGCGGTTTTGCGGGAACTAAAGGGGACCGGAAAGTCATGTTTCATTAACCGCAAACGTGCCGACGACTTTGAGGTCTGGGCCAGCTGTGCTCCGCCCCCCAGTCCCCTCACCTTTCACAATGACATTAAAAGGCTTTTCCTGGCTTCCCGAACTCGTTGTCACCTGGCAGAGCCAGACCCCATGGTCCTGCAATGAGATCTTCTCCACTCTGAACTGGGAAGTGGTTTGGTTGTTTAAGGTTTCACTGTCTATTGCCTAAAAAAAAAACAAGAAATAGGCCAACCCTGAATGCCGTGATGGTACCGTGGGAGGGAATCGGCCCAGATCCCGGTACACATACAAGCACTCACATATACAGCAGTTCCATTCGGCTTCAGCAGGATGATCTCCCCATGTAGGGGAGCAGGAGCTCCAGCAGCTGTGCAGTTGGCTGTGTACGTCACCTCCGAGTTCAGCTCGGTGTCTCTAGGCCTGCTGACCACGACCGGGGCTTCATCTAGCAGAAGAACACCACGGATGCCGTCAAAATGGTCAAAATGTACTAACCGACCATCTGAAGGTCAACTGCCGAGTTTTATCACAGTTAAGTTTAAAGATATGGAATCGAGTGCTATCAAGAATTCGACATTATAGCAGCCTGCCCGGGTATCTTGTCTTATGTTCAGCAGAGACACGTTCGTACAGCTGCAGGGACCTGCTTTGGCTCATTCAAATATGGCTTGGGACATGAGTGCACAGTGACCTCATACACATAGAGGGGAGAAGAACCGGCTAATTAAAACCTAATCAGGGAGAGTTCAATTAATATAACAATCAAAGATCCGGAGCTCTTTCTGGAGACAGACGGCTAATTTTACCCTTGTTCTCACAGCGAGCCCCGTGTCGTCCAGCGCAGACGCAGCCGCGGAAGCGATCGCACGAGCCGTGGTCCCCGCAGGCACATCGCAGTTTGCAGCCAGCACCGTAAAAACCATCAGGACAGGCTGGAAACATACGGCCAGCTCAGCGATGAGTCGACGTCGCATCGCTGATACGTAACTTCAGCGAGGCAGCCTCTCACCTTCGCTGCAGTTCAGGCCTCTCCAGCCGGTGGCACAGGAGCAGCCGTACGGGTCCTGGAGGCAGAAGACTACCGCGCGACAGCTGCCGTCGTCGCAGCTCTCCTTGCAGGTTCTCCCGAACCTGCCACTTCCACAAACTGCAGAACGTTTCTTTTTTTGAAATCCAGGTGATGACTCGACCAAAGTGACATTTCCTCACCCATAAGGATTTGGCATGAGACACACTCATTAATTATTGCTGTACTTAGGGACAGGAGGATCTTTACCTGTCTCACAGGTACAACCTTTGAACCCGGGGGGACAGATGCAGTGGCCTGTTTCGTCATGACACACACCTCCGTTCTGGCACTGTTGACAAGACTGTGAACAGTCGTGTCCCCACATGCCGGCTGGACACTCTAAACACAAACAGAGGGTTGAGAGCCAGTGCCTGGTCAACCTGGTGCACGTCTAATGACATATGCTCAGGATTGATTGTATGAATTAAAATCAGACCTAGAATGAATTTTATTGACCCCAGAGCGAAATTCTAGAGTGTGTATGATAAGTGAGGGCACTAACTTCTTACTATCAGCCTGGTGATAGCAGATGACACGTTTGTCCCCGAAATGTATCTGGCCGTGTACAGGCCTGCGTCTTCAGCCTTCACGGCTCTAATGGCGTGTAGGACACCTTCTGGAACTTCGGAATTTGGGACAGAGTGGATGAAACACCCTGCAGGTAAAAGCAGTTGGAGAAAATGGTGAAAATGAGCTTGTGGGAGTTTTACTTACACGAAAATGTTCTGAGGGCAGAAGGAAAAACGATTGGTTCAGAGAGAAAACCAATCAAATCGTAGAAGAGGTGGGTCCAAGCAAGTAGAGGAGGTGGGTCTAACCAATATGATATCTTGGTCCCGCCTCCTCTAGTTGCTTGGACCCACCTTCTCTATAATCTGATTGGTTATCTCTCTGAAGATAGGCCTCTCTAGGCGATTACACTTACAGTTTTTATAAATGACTGCATCTTCTGCCACAACGGTTTTGCGTATGAAAGAAATGTTGACGTTTTCGTTAATGCTGGCAGTGATAGTTAATGATTCTGGATGGAAGGCAGCTGTAAAGGGGAAAAGATGCTTTTCAGATTCCGCGTCTGTTTATCTGCTGTCATGTGAAACTGCCATGAGCTCAGGGATGCAGAATTATGACATTAAACATTTTAGCACTGAAGCTATTTGACCAGAATCAGTGCTCCAAACTCTCAGTTAAATGCTAACACTAGCTTAGAAAAATACGGCTTGGATAATTCCCAATAATGCAAAGCTGTTCACGCTAACATGCCAACAACCCAAAATACACCACTAGCATGTGTAATGTCAGATATTCAAAGAGCTCTCACCTTCATTTGACATCTTCAGTGTGTAAACTTTTTCGATGGGGTCAACGTTTTTCACCCTACAGTAGAATGCTCCAAAGCCGATGTTTTGCGTTTCCCATGTGATCTTGGAAGCCGCTTGATAGGTTGTGTCCTGAACGACTTTGAGGGCCTGTTGTCCAGGCACAGAAAATTCTGGGCCTATGCTGATGGAATCTGGAGCCTTCCAGTCACTACTGACGCAGTGGAGTGAGGATTCAGGTGACGTTATTATGGTGTCTGGGTTTATTAAGGTCAGGTCTGCTATGTCGAGAGCATCACCTGTAACACCAAAAACACGAGTGATTCTCAACAATTTTTATTTGCAATTTGCAAATAATGTGACTGTTCTGCTAAGCTACCATTCGATCCCAGGTATAGGGCCCTAATCCTCAGAGCCACACAACAACATACATATCATGTACTCAGACGACGAAAAGTGGATGGTTTGTCATGTTAATCGAAAACATAAAATAGAGTGGAGGCGAAATCACGGGCAAATCGGCTTTATGTTTGCCCTGGGCCGCTACTGTATGAGCTGAAGGAATGGCTTTCCTAATTAAGAAGCAGTGGCACTAAATAAGCGCTGTACTTACAAAGCTCAGTTATCTGATGGTGGTTAGGCTACCAGCACAAGACCCATAAACTGGCACATAGCGCTGGGCGGGGAGCGCAGGGACGGAAAGCTTGATTATTCGCAAAGACAATGGGGAACAGAGGACAGAGGAAGTGACTGGCGCTCAACCTCATGTTTGAAGATACTTTGTGGATTCGCTTCATTCTCTGCTGTTCTCTCGTCCGTGAAGCCTTTGATCTAAATCTGTGGTATTGATTTTTTACGAAATTGTTTGCTTTGTTTTTTCCAACATACAATATCGTATTCCAAGTAAAAGTAAAAGTATGTCTAAGTAACAGTAGAAGTGCCCCTGAGCCAACCACTGTTTTATACCAGTGCAGATTTTCTGTTCCCGCCCTGATGCAGTATTAATGATGGTTTTAAATACATAACCTGCCGGTGACACCTTTGTGACTGCGCAGTCTCTCTGTGCCCCCTGTCACCGCTCTCTGTGACCCCAACCCTGAGCCAGTGACTGTTTGCTGTGTCACAGCTCACGAGGAAGTTTTCAGAAACACCTCATGTTTCATTTTGAAGTCTTTTCAGTCTTGATTTGGACTTACTTGACAAAATAATAAAATGACTTCACAAGATAATAAAATAAAAGGTACCATTTTACAATAAGGCTCCCTTTTGCCACTTGTAAATGGTAGTAACGCATTAATAAAAAGAAAACTGTGTTGTAACTTGTTTAAAATTGTCTAATAATAATTTACAAAGTGTTACAACCTAATTAATAACCAGATTATAAACCACCCCGTTACCCAGTGGGATAAGCGGTTTGGAAAATGGATGGATGGATTATAAACCATTCATAAACTCTTTATATGGGTAATCTTATGGTTAAATGGCACCAAATAAAGTAATAAAATTAATAAAATAAGTAAAATCATGTGTTTGACACTTTAAATACATATAGCATTTATTCTATAAGTACAAAATATAATACCTCAATTGTTTATCATAAATAATTGTGCATCATTTTAGAATTTAATTTTTTATTGACTTGCCAAGGCAATTTAAAATGCTATTTTCACTTCACAATTAAATTTGGTTGTGTATCTTCAAGATAATTTTAGAGATGCAAATAATCAATACGGAATCATTTTTTACTCAAGCCGTGAGAGAGGCAGATGGTGGAGATGTAAAAACAAAGAATGCCAATGAGGGGACATACGTATGACACGCAACAGTCTTCATTATTACTCAGTGCTGTAGAACGCTTCACGTGTATGCAGACACATTTCTTACTGACATCACGCCGCTTGATCCAACTCCTACTCTCACACTAATTGTGTGTTTTCAGTCCCCCACAACCCAGAGACTTCCCAGAACTGCCTTGAAATTCAGAATGCTGGAAATTTTCACTCGACGATGGATGGGTATTAATGTGGACGTGTGATCCAGTTTCAAGCCACTGTCCCGCACGAGAGCAATGTGGTTTATTTTTCAACGGAAAAGTTATACACAGAGCATGCACAATTGTGTTTTTGATTTAATAGACAACAAGAAATGAACAAAGCAAATTTCAAAGCCACAAGATGGCAGTAGCCCAATCATACTGTTGCTCGCAGGAAAACCTACAAGTATATAGCATGTTATGGATGTCCTGAGATGACCAGTTTACTGCAGATAAATGATGGCTTTTTGGTTTGAAACGGATAAGGAGCACATACTGGTGGAAAGATAAAAGGCTTGTTACCTACCCAGAAGCACACAGCTGAGCACACTCAGGACAGCAGACACATAGTCCATGGTTAGGCACTACAAAGCAGGGTGATGTTTGCAGTGAGGTCCACCTCAGACGCTATTAGAAAAGCCCGTCCATCCACATCTTCACACTGGCTGGAAGAGCAGAGCCGTAGCTCTTTATGGCTCCCCGCCTTTTCCTCCTGCTCTGACCCCCTCCCACATTTACTTGTACTGGGAGCTCGGGCTCCCTTTCCTGTTTCCTTTTAGTGTGAGGATGGGAAAGTCAGACCTAACAATCCCCCAGCATAAACTGGGCGGCTCCCCGATCGAATGCCAGAAAGGTCTCCTGCAGCGGGTGAGACTATGGGAGAGACTATGGGAGGGTCTGGAGGAGGTGTGGGTGAGACTATGGGAGGGTCAGGAGGAGGTGTGGTAAGACTATGGGAGAGACTATGGGAGGGTCCGGAGGAGGTGTGGGTGAGACTATGGGAGAGACTAAGGGAGGGTCAGGAGGAGGTGTGGGTGAGACTATGGGAGAGACTATGGGAGGGTCAGGAGGAGGTGTGGGTGAGATGGGAGGGTCAGGAGGAGGTGTGGGTGGGACTATGGGAGAGACTATGGGAGGGTCAGGAGGAGGTGTGGGTGGGACTATGGGAGGGACAGGAGGAGGTGTGGGTGGGAAAGCATTTTGGTGGGGGTGTTGGTAGGATTTTAGGCTGAGTCATGTGCAAAAAGGGGCATCAGAGAGGAATGAATTCAGATTCAAGGGGCTCAGTACTACATAGGGACTGCAAAAGCTCAGCAAAATCTATCGACCGGCTCACAACATGCCTGGTCCTAAATGTATTATTATTATTCAATAACCTAATAATCACTGTTAAATTGCAACGAAATTGTGTCTCTGCTGGTGCAAAATTAGGTAGCAAATGAACAACTAATCAATTGCAAATAAAAAAGCAAGGTGCGACTTATTTTGGTTTTTATTGAGAATTTGGTTTCGTTGTACAATTAAAAATACAAACAAACTACAAAGGATGGTGCTGGAATGACAACAATGCATCAGTGTGAGGACAGGCAGCCCCAGCGCCTCTACCTAATCCCCCACCCCCAACCGCTACAATTTCCATAATTACTGGATGGGTCAACTGGAAATGTGAAAGCCAATAAAGGTGTTCTTTACCGAATGCTCACGAGTCCTAATCGTGACACATGACTCTGAAACTACACCTAATCATTTACTGCATATTACACTTACATACCAATTTTCCTCCACTGATTAAATGGTTAACAGTGTTTCATTGTGGATGTCTTAATATTCATACCTTAAAATGTCATCGATATTATTTATATGTCTAAATATTTAAATATTTCTCATTTGGACTGTGACCAACATTTTCTGTGATACAACATTAAGGACCGTAACAGATACAAAAACGGTGTGACTACCTACCACGTAACGGCAAACAGACACACATACAGACTACAATGTGATTTTCTGCTAACAATAAATGTAGCTGCTACCCAGAATGCTTTTGACTGTACACACATATGCTCCAATTAGCTGGCAAACAAAATTTTGTATAGTTAAACACTATCAAAGAAACAAAAAGTTGTTATATTTGCATTTTAACTTAATAGACGTTTATTTATTATGACGCTAGACTAGCTAAGATGAGAATGCATGACAATAGCAAAGAGGCTGACAAAAATAACAATGATGTATTCCTTGGCTAGCCAAGTCGCCCCCTATCCCCCATCTAATTACTACTCCCCCCACACCCACAATTTCTATCTCTAGGGGTCTCATATGGGGGTTAATTTCACAGAACGAAAATTCCACAGTAAACTGACAATATTATCGTAATACCATCGAAGTTACCTTACACACTCTACCTACCTCTCCAAAAAGTCTTCAGCCAAAGCCCAGCTAAAATGAAATCATCCATTTGCACAAGTATGAGCACGGGTATGTTAAAATGCTTCTTTTCCCAAATCTCCTCTTGTTCACCTTTTGTTACATAGACCCACTTCCCCTTTGCTGTTATTAAGCACCTTTAATTTAATTTTGGTGCAATCTGGTCAAAACGTGAACAAGCCCAGTTCTTCATCCATACTATTTGTCTGCAAAAGTTGAAAAAGGTGTCAAGTTCTTTTTGAGTTATCACACTAACAGGATCGAGTGTCTGAAATGGTTCTGGCATGTCATCTGTACAATATGCATGCATGGTTTGAAAAAGATCTGTAAACTATTGCTAGAGTTACTGTGTTCAGGAGATCCAAGTGTCTCCTCTGGCTGCTGTTTCCTTCCTTTGCTGCAAACCAGTGCTGATGCTTCATTTTTGGGGTAATCAAGGGTAGGTTTTCCATCCATGTAATGTTTTATGATGCATAATAAGATCCGTGAAATACTTTTCGACATCACATTCACAAGGTCAAATATCGTCTACTTACACCCTTTCCTTGGATGCTTCTAAGTGGCGTTGCTTCAGTTTTGGGGCTATTAATCTCAAAATTTGATCAGTTCTGAGTCCTCACCTATACAATGTGTCTACAAAGTTTGAAAAAGATCCTTCGAATTCTTCTTCAATTATCGCTTTAATAATATCAATTGACAAAACTATCCTTTTCTTTGCTGTAACGATATGACGCTGCTTCAGTTATGAAGAGATCCATCTTATCATTTAGTTAGTTGCAGTTCATCACTCACACAATATGGCCTCTGCAAAGTCTGACAAGTGTCTGAAACTACCCTTCTCTTTTTAACCATTATGTGGCACCATCTGGGGAATACAATAACGTATAATACTGTGCAGAAGTCTTAGGCAGTCGGAAGAAATGTTAAGATGTTTAAATGATCTTCATATTGGCGTAACCTTATCTTATTATGTCTGTGAATGTGTGTCAGCTTAGCAAAACCTCTCCTAAAGTCATCCCAGGCTTTGCAGCTAACATCCAGTGTGCCAATGTATTTTTTGACTGGACCACTAGCACACCGTCTTATGAATGCCTTATTGAGTTATTTAACATGCCCCGAGATGTTTCAGAACTGTCATGTTGCAGGCATTTAACAAGCTATCAGTAACCGTTTGGAGAGCAGAATAAATGCTTGTTTTTTTATTGTCACTGTCAATTTGCATATGTTCTAATGTTAAATGTTTTTTTTTTTCCTAAGCTGATATACACTTAATACATTAACACCTAACATTTATAATAATTCCGTTTACTGCTTTTGCACAGTACTGTGCATCGACATACATGACTGTTACAAAAACACATTTTCAGGATTTGTTTCACTATAACCTTTCCATCACATATATGTGTCACATGCAACGAAATGCCACCTAGCCTTAGTGCAGCTTCATACCCGGAATGTAAAAGTGTCAGAAATACGATTGGAACATCTTAACATTCTGTACGGGTTCTGATATGATTGATTATTTCACAACTAAATACTTTCTGCACAATGTTAAAATAAAATACAAACCATGTTACTGACAAATTATGTCCAAAGGTCATGGACCCGAATAAAACACGCAGCTATAAATGACCCCCACAATGCAATAAACAGCATACAAATCCTCCCCACCTCAGCAAATTTTATTCTTAGCATGAACCCCCCCCCCCGCCCCTTCGCATTAGTTGCGGTTGAAGTATGAGCCTTTTCGGCCTCTGGCGTTTAGAGACCCAGCCTTATTACACTACCAGACAAAAGTCTTTACACACTACAGGTTTTTACCACATTTTCATTCATTTAATTAAACGCATTTTTTTTTCTTGTTAAGCTTTGGAAAGTTGAGTGAACAACTATAAATGAAAATATAAGTCAAATAAAACACGTTTCCTTTATAACATGGGAAGAGTATGTAACAGTGCATGTCTGATATCCCATTAACTGGTTGAGTGTTGATGGCAGAGTCAAATTCAAGGCTGTCCTTGCACTAGTTAACCATTTCATCCCATGAAACAGAGCAGTATTTAATGTCCCTTGTAGAAAGAATGGCTCAGAATTTCACTGCTGTCATAACTGCTGGAGGAGGTTATTTTGATGAACAAAAGATATGACATTTTCTTGCTAATAAAGGTACTCAAATGGTGAACATACTGAAAATGTATTTTTAGCGAAGAATATAGATTTTTTTTTTAGTAAATGTTAAGTGAGTTACAGGCAAATGTAGAAAATCTCAGTGTGTGTAAAAACTTCTTCCTGGTAGTGTAGGGTAGATCATCAGAGTTCCTGTTGGAAGAGTGGACCCTTTAGCCCATACTGGGAGCTGAAGTTGGTTTGTCCCACAACAGCATGGGCTGTGCAAGCCATAAAATAGCCTTACTTCGGTGTTCCCTTTAGCTAGACCACAGCTTTATTAAGTTTGGACACAAACCCAAACGACAGCAATGAATTACCCTGGTCTGGGGATGTATGTTTGCTTTAGCCGGAGGAAGGTGGAGGTGCCTGACTGATAGTTTGGTTCTTGGCGGAAACTAATATGGTTAAAACAATAGTGTTATCAAACAGCTAAGTTCCTGTCTGCTGTTAACTCCTGCTGTAACCTATCCTACAATTGTGTGGCTGGGAACGTTGGGGTAGGTAGCAAACTGGGCATCGGAGCACAGAGACTCAGCAAATGAGCACCGTACATTAGTGTTGTGTTACAAAACCAGGCCCTAAGTGAGGGGGTGGGAAACCTGTCCCATTTATATCCAAAGCATTAAAAACGACATCAGTGCTCATGATGACGTCTTAGATCCTTTTTATTTGTTGATATACAGTTCGAGAACTACAAAAATAAAATATCCTGTGTTTGTCACAGTATCTGAAAGCTGTAGTGCATCCTCCCCCCCCCTCCATCAAGGTGGGGCCCCTGTAAAGCCCACACCCACAGCAGAGCGCCCTCAGCCCCTGTTTCCCTGAAGTGCGTCGATGAGCGCTTGATTGTGTTCACCCAGCTGTTTGGTCACGCTCCTCACAATGGGCCGATAGTCACTCTCCATTCCCTTGGAAGCAATAACTGAGTAAAATGCTTAAGGAAACGTGCTGTGATGCGGAAGCAAAAGGACAGGCAGCAAGTGCAGAGAGTGCAGAATGGAGAAAGGATACATTCCTTCATGACAAAGTTGTTCTGTTCATGATGCTGCCATTTCCTCTCTAAGTTGGTAAGCTGCAAACATGGGAAAAAGTTAACCAGTGCCTTGTTTAAAACGTGGTTCCTTACTCAGTTTCTATTTTAAAATTTCACACTTTCCTTGCTGTGTAGAGACCCCGTTAAAAAGACACTCCCGCAGGATTACTTGCATTCCCTCAGCCACTTCACAGAAATCTGATCTGGCCAAATCCCAGAATGCTGAGCACCTCCCGCAAACCGACCTGAGCATGCGTCTCGTTGTCCAGCAGCTGAGCCTTCAGTGCTTCTAATTCTCCATTCATCTTCTGCACAACCTTTTTAAAGGCTTCCCTCCTCTGAGTGAGGAGCGTCCTCTCCTCCTGCAGCCTCTAAATGGAGGAGAAATCTGTCTCGTTATTCTGAAAGCGGGGTCATAGAGAGCCAGTTATGAAAGCGGAAAATGCTCTCAGGCATTGCTGTTCAGAGACCTGCCTCTGTGCTCCACCAGGGCCCTGCTCATCTCCCTGTACACACATGCACTGCACACACACATGCACTGCACACACATGCACACGCACACACGCACTGCACACACACATGCACTGCACACACATTCACTGCACACACACACACTGCACTGCTAAGATGACCCTGCTACCTTTTTCTTCTCCCCTCCAGCTGTCTTTAGGGCCTCCAGGTTGCTGTAGGTCTGGAGGCTTTCGGTCATCCGCTGGATCTGCTCCTTCAGGCTGCTCAGCTCTGTGCTAATTTTGCTCTCGAGCTGTTCCACCTTCTGCAGGTCTTGCTGCAGGCGTCGGCTCTCTGGTGACACCCCAACCACATACGGCCCTCCGTCAAATCAGCGTGTGGTCTTATAAGAGCCACAGCAGAACGACAGCAGAAAGCCCTCCAAACTGATTCATGTATATTCTAAAGCAGTTTTTACTTAAGGATTAAGGAGCATTAAGACAGATTTTAAATGAGCAAACAGAAAAGTGAACCTCGCACACATGAAAGGTGACGAGCTTCAGCTCTCCTATGTGACCTTGCCACTTGAGTCAGTATAGATAAAAATAAAAAAGAAACAATTAAGTCAGAGTTTGAGTGTAGAAGTCAGGTGCACGGTGATAATGTGTACCAGTACTGACAGTCATGCGAAATGGGATTGGGTGTCGAGCAGTACTGTTGCTACGGAGATCAGGGGACAGGAAAGGGAAGTGGGCTGATTCCTCCCGATAGGAGCAGCTCTGGGCAGGAGTGTAGAGAGCTGAGTACAGAGCAGCAGAACGCACAAAGTGCTCCATCAGCTCTTCTCTGAAATCCGGTCATTTTCACTTACAACCCGCCTTTTATGTTCCCTCTGACCATGCTTGTGGACACCAACCAATCAGATGCTCTGTCTGATACGAAAGCCAAGTACTCTGTCATTGACCAATCAGATACTCTGTCTGATACTCATCCTTTTTCATGATTACTGCCCTTAAAGTAAGCAGGAGTAGTGAAACTCACTTTCAGCACAACGCTAAAAGCAGAGAGAGATAACAATGGCTTTCTAGCTCATAGCTGTCTCAAGGAAAGGCTCCTGTGGTTTTTCAGTGGATGAGATAAGAAAACATTACTGTGAAAATGTTGAACAGAAAGGAAGGAAACCGACAACAGCAATGATTACTTAAGAAATACAGAGGCGACTGAGGAAATTACTGGGGAACAGTATTCTTTGTACAGGTATCACACCACGGTCCAGCACAGTAGGCCTTTGTAACGTGGGTATTACAGTCCCTTCTGTTAAGCAGAAGGATTCGAAGATTCAAAGGTTTTATCTGTCAAATGCAAGGTATACAGTCAGACTATAATCTGCAGTGAAACACAAGGTGGTCAACTCTGCCAGAAGCCCCGTTAGACTAAGCTGCTTAGGACAGAAATAAATGGAAATGTGAATATAAATGAAAGACTGCTGAGCACGGCGTCATGCCGCCCTGGGCACTTTCTCCACCCAGTTGCTGCTGCATTACGCAGCCAAATTTGAACAATTAAACTTAATTATGCTTTATTTCCAAGTGTGGCTGGGGCTGGCAAACAGCCAGTACCCAAGCCTACCTGCAAGGACCAGCTCATAATAAATTATAGACATGATATAACAAGACAGAAGAGAAAGTGTAACGCCAAAACAACCAGTTCGCGTAACATCTTAAAAAAGCAATAATCCAATATGCTGCCACCTTGTGGCCACCTTGTGTAATACTCGACTGCTGCTGCCCTTATTAGAGACTATCCCTTCCTTCCTGAATTACTGCTGATGATCGCTAAATCTCATATTCTCCTGGTGACAATACACTTGCATAAGATGGGCTGTCTACCACCCAGCCCATCCTTCCTGTGCAATAAATAGGGCTGGTACCATCTCAGGTCAGAACGCGATTAACCCTAAAACAACATAACATTATGAGCCCATGAATAAATCCCAAAAGAGCACAGTATTTGTCACATTTGTCTGTGGGCTTTTCTAGAACAGGCTCTAGAAATTTCTACAATTTTCTTATTTTTGACATACATGACCTGCTTTGTCAAGTATAGGAACAAAAGTATGTTTCCACTAGTGGTCATGTCACAGGATAGACTAAAGTCAACACAGAAATTGGATGTAACTGGAAACAGAATCTGGACCAGCTTACTCTGAGTAACCTGAACTAGAACGGCTTTGGGTATACTGGGTTCACCTTGTGCGAAGTAATAATCCAGTAACCCACACGGGAAAACCAGCTGAATACAGCCCTTTGACCTTGTTAACCAGGGGCCCTATCTTAAGACGGCCCTTTGACCTTGTTCACCAGGGGCCCTATCTTAAGACGGCCCATTGATCCTGTTAACCATGGGACCGATCTGAATAAGGCCCTTTGATCCTGTTAACCAGGGGCCGTATCGCTGATGCACTGTAATCAGTGTATGCTCCTTACCTCCTCCTATCTTAACCAAGCCCCTTAATCTTGTTAACTGGGGGACTGACCTGAAGACAGCCCTTTGATCCTGTTAACTGGGAGACTGACCTGAAGACAGCCCTTTGATCCTGTTAACTGGGGGACTGACCTGAAGACAGCCCTTTGATCCTGTTAACTGGGAGACTGACCTGAAGACAGCCCTTTGATCCTGTTAACTGGGGGACTGACCTGAAGACAGCCCTTTGATCCTGTTAACTGGGAGACTGACCTGAAGACAGCCCTTTGATCCTGTTAACTG
>JAODJX010000119.1:20129066-20139368 GCA_026776945.1 Isichthys henryi | reverse complement strand
CCATTGCTTCCAGGATAGGCTCTGGACCCCCCACGACCCATTAAGGATAAGCGGTTTGGAAAATGGATGGATGGATGTATTTAAACATTGTGAGAGGGTAATTGGTTGTGCAAATATAGGTATCAATAAAAATTTTAATCCTCTTACGTACTTTCACAAATTTTATGTGACTTTTCAGACGTACCTTTCCAAACTTGTGCTTGAGAGGCAGGCCAGAGGTCTGAAAGGCCTGAATGATTTCTGGCTTGTAGTCCTTAATCCAGACGCCCAGGTCAACATCCTTGCTGTAAGGTATCACATTGCACTGACGAAACCAGCCTAGGAGAATTGGGATGCAGTCTGCCTCAGGTGCTTTAAAGACCAACTCGAGCTCGATTTGACATATCACAAGAATAAAATAACCTAACCAAATATACACAGACTACACCACACCATTCCCCAACTTAACTCTTCAAATTCAGGTATTTGAAGTACAAACACGTTACTGTTCTATTAAAGAACAGTACTGAAGAACAGTTCCAAAGCAGTGAAACTGCGAAATCAAAGGGCCTTCCCTCACCCAGACATGTGCCACTGCTCAGCCAGAAGGGAACCCCCAGGCCGGTTAGGACCTGTGCTGCCAGATGGAGTAGAGCTTTGGCCTTCATCCTGAACTCCATGGACTCTGGGGAGGTGTCATCAGGGTACAGCTGAGAAGCATATGGGAGAAAAGTCCCATATCTACACAGGAAGGCTTCACAAGAATTAACCATCAGGACATGAACAACATAGACCTGGTAGAAGGCCCGGGCATCCTTGTATCTGCACTCCAGGAAGTGTGATTGGCTGTGCTCAATGAGAAAGCGCGAGACGTTTTTGGGGATCCACACATCCAGGCCATCCAGAGAGCTCAGGACCAGCTCAGGTCTGACAGAAAGCAAGGTTTACAATCACTCAAGGCAAATGAACAGTGTCTTCTACTCCTCCTGCCCCTCCTGGCCTGAGGTTAAGGGCTTTAAGGGCAAGTAATGTACAAAAGAGGGCTGTGTAGATTTAAAGATTACAGATGAAGCCCCAACGGCATGTATAGTACAGATGGCACCAATGGCGTATTTAAGGAGTACAGAAGACATCCCAACAGTAATAGAGTAGAGATGGAATCAGAGGAGTATTTAAAGATTACAGAAGAAGCCCCAAAAAACATGTAGAGTATAGATGGCACCATTGGAGTATTTAAAGAGTAGAAAAGAAGCCCCAGCGGTGTGTAGAGTATATATGGAATCACAGGGGTAAACCACAAGTATCTTGAACACTGGCCACCCAGTATGAAATCACATTACACATTCCCCTGGCGAACCCGACCTCGCTTCTCAGGAATCCAGCCTCGGCTCACCTGTCAAATGCTCCGGCCTGACGGCCGAAGTCAAGCCTCCGGAACGGCGCGAACTCCCTGTCCATGCCGGGTTTCAGCCGCAGTGTGCCGTGCCACAGATAATTGCCGCTGCGCTCGTAGAAGACCACAAGGTGGACTAGGTGTTGGCCAGAGCGGAAGAGGAGGTGCAGGGGAATCTCAGTGCTGGAGAGGTCGTCCAGGCCCACAAGCCGAGGGTCTTTGCCTTGAATTTCAAGTAGCTCCAACCCAAGTTCTGATGCCGTCTTCGCAAGACTGGCCTGTAATGGATCAAATCCCATCTGAAGTTTCAGAACCATAGTGTGACACAGATAAAGGAGGAGTTGCTGTAGGGTAGAAGACATGAGCTTCGCTTCCAACATACCGAGGCTGCTATATACACTCCTTATGAACGTCAAATACAAAATAAAACTAATTTGAATTAATCGCTTGACCTGGAAAAAAGCCAACTAGGAGACCATCGTGTCATATAACCAAAAGCAGGACCAGTGATGGGGAGATGAATGGGTTGGTCACACAAAGCTAAGCACAAAGTACCTACTCATGATACTAACTTTATTATGCCAAATTAAAAGTTTCTAAAGAGAATTTCAAAATTTCAGTAAATAAAATGTCATGTAAATCCAATAGCAGAAGAGCTATATTGTGGACTTCAATACCACACCATTCCTTACATCATACTTCCAAAACTTTGCCAGCATGGCGAAGGTGGTGAAGCCCCTGCTGGAGCAGAGAATGCTGCAGTGATGCTCATTAGCTTGACTGCCCCTCGGCTGTGCAGGGCGCTGAGACAAGCGGCCCAAAGTGGCTGCGTCAACCAGGAAGACAGCGAGGCCGTACCGGGATACCAGATCCAGGAACTTCTTCACTACCTGCTGCATGAGTCCCCAAAAATGACAAAAAATAGGTTAGCTGCGAACACGACTGATAATGCACTATGCACTTTATCGATACTATACACTTTACCGGTATCGATTTGCACATGCGGTATCTAATTTTGTCATATCACCATAGCGCAATTTACGGTATTTTCAAAAGCAATTCTATTCTGGTATTATCAAATCTTGCCTATAATGCAAACAGGAAACTATATCACTGTTTTGTCACCAGGATTCAGAAATTCTACAGTATACCTGAAATACCACGGTATACCATATTACCAGAAAATCAGCATAAGAGTTTCTTGGGAACAATTCACAGCCATTACTTGTGTTCTGACCTCAGAATGAAAGAATAATGACAGAAACAGATGTCCTACTGTCTAGACTCCGTCCCTTCAATTTTGGTTAGTTTTTTACTGTGAAACACACAGACCACTGCATCGTACCAGGTGTTGTCCACTGTCCAGTTGGCTGGATTTATCATAGGAGGTGTGTGTCCCATGCTAAATATAAAAACACACAAATATAACAGTTTAGTGGAAAGTTCAATGAGGTTAAAGCAGCATTTCAATCTGAAGAGGCTTGTCTGGTGAATCTCTCACTTTTGACAGATAGTGTCTGTAGTAATAGAGCTGGAAAAGCAGGAACAGGAGGCTGGTGGTTCCGAGCAATGCCAGAACCGCAGTCCTGTTCAGCCTAAGCATTGGTGTCGGTTCGCTTATTCTGGACAGCAGAGGGAGAGGCAGGAAGCCGAACGTGGAACATGTTCACGAACACTGTAGAGAAAATATACTTAATTTACACTTAACATGTACAATATAAATAATGGTCAAGGAAATGTGTTTGATAGAGCAGGGAGCCTGGGACCACTGTCTTTGGGAAGAGTATTCAAAATGCATTCAGGATAATACATATTTGCGGTGGCCACCCTCAGAAGACCCTGCAGAACTATCTACCATGCTTTTGCTTAAGTTTTTAATCTGAAGAACAAAATGACAGTTTAAATCGACCTTACCGCAGACAGCCGCGACAGCACCGCTGTAGAGATACAAGGCAGAAACTACCAATAGCTACCAATAGACCCTTTATAATAGCGCTCCAGAATCCCATTCTGCGCATGCGCATAATGCTGCCGTAAAGCGTGCTCGGAGCCGCGCGTCACACTTCATGTCACGTTCGGCTCTCAACGTTTGCGCAGTCCGCTGCGCAGTGTACTGTCCTTCATGCAGTTTGCTGCGCAGATCACCAACCTCTATGCAGTTCACTGCCGGCGTTCAGTCTACAATCACTTGTACAATCCATTGCGTAGTCCACCCTCTGTCCTGCAGTCCACTGTTCGCAGCGCAGATCACCATCCCCTATGCAGTTGCTGCCCGCTGCGCAGACTCCCAATCCGCTTTCTGGGAGCGGCTGTCTCTCTGAGTCTCCCACAGTCTTGATGTCACAGTGAAAGTGAATCGCGCATGTCGCTGCTGCTCCACTTTCTCTCTCCCACCAGAGACTCTTTCTCATTGATTCGATTTGCTCCGTGAATCATCACGTTTGCTCTGTGAACATCTCCGCCATGGACTCCCAAAAAGTGAGTGTCAGTGTGTTTCAGAATTCCATGCTGTCCCTCTGGGGGCTCGGCTTGTCCGGGCACTCTTTAACACTTTCAGTGCAAGTTCTTGGTTAGCCGGCTTCCAGTTGATCGCTATATGATTGAAACAAATTAGATTTTAGTCGTGTATTTGGTACGTGTCCAGCACCAGTGACTATATGTTGCTAAAATAAGACAAGATTAAAATAGCCCAGAGATATATGACAATGTATGTTGGGCCCGCTGTTGGTGCAGACATCACCGCAGGGTAATAGGATCAGGCTCACAGCAGATCCATGATAATGCCCGCAAACTGTCCGCTGTTTCGCCCCCCTTCCTGCTATCAAATACCTATCAAATACACTTTACATCTTCATTTTTTTTTCTATAAGGATATTCAGTATTGCAAGTTTGTCATTTGTTAAATGTAGTTGTTACTGTGTGAGCACTTTAATGTGCTCATAACTATATGCCGACACCCGTTTTAATGTGTTTTCAGCACCAGTATGGTGTTTGTTCTCACTGTCCTTCAATTACTATCATTACTCTTACTAGTATATTTAAGCATCTCAACAGGTGCACAGAGAAACCAAAGAATGAGTCATCACTCTTTATATTGTAGTGTGACTCTTTTTCAGTTAGTCGCCTGGTGATTGTGAAACTCTGAGCTTAATTATTGGTGGATGACTATCAGTAGTGTTGTCTCTGGTGGCCTCTCAGACCCACACTGAAATGGTCACGGACAGCTGCCCGACCAGGACCCTCCTGGCACATATCATCCTTTCCATTAAGTTTAATTTTGTCCAGTAGTAAGTAACATCCTTCAATTTTAGTCATGAAATATCTCGTTGTAAACATTTGAAGTTCGAGAATATTTGTGTGCTTGCAATGTAGTCAGGAATGTAATACAACATGGATATATGAGCACTACAGTCACTATAATAAACGGTCACTAAAATTACACATGCATCAAAATACATACTGAGAATATGTAAATGTAACATTAATATTTAAAATGATATTTATAGGATCATGGACTATCTTCATCTGTACAATTACAAACACGTTTCTTAAATTTTTTATGTAAGAAATTATATTAGTTTTCAGTAAACTTTACCGCTTTGGATGTGAATGAAAGCTGTCGGTTAAGGATCGTCAATGAGAGACTTGACGTGTCTTGTCATAATTCAAAAAGCAGAACAAAGAAATATCAATAAAATCATCACCAGAATTAAGGTGTGTCGCTCATCATACTACAAATACCCTTATATTTAAAAAATCTGTATGAATTATGTTTTGGTTTCACATTTTGCCCTGTTTAAAAATGTTCTCATGTGCAGCCGTACCTTTAAGTATCTCCTTACGTGTTTTTATCAGTGACTCCCAAATCTTTAATGTTAATGTTTATGTTAAAATGAAAGGTATTAATAAACTGTGGCCGTTGCACAAAGTCGATTGTGTCCTCGTTTCAGCTTCCTGGTGTGGAGCATCTGACTTAGCTGCCTTACCTGTCCGTGTTATCCAAAATAAAACGGTGTAAACTCAGTTTGGGGGGGGGGAAATGACCAGGTGATATCATTGCAGTCTGCAGTCATTATTAAGTACCCTGAGGGTAGTTAGATTGGTAGAAGATTGCTTTTCATGGAAAGCACTTGTAAGAAGTGAATTTTAAAGGGACAGAGGATTTGTGGGAAGGTCAATCTTTTGTGCAGAAAGTACAATGAAAAGTGGGCGAGTCCAGACACATCACAGCTGTTGTCATGAATGCAAGGGGGTGCTGTAGTCCAATGGTCACTGTACACATTCTACTGTGAACTGCAGTTCAGTGCAGACACACAGCATATACATCTTTTCACTGCAGGGAGATTAATTATAATCACATAATAAAGTTTCTTTCAAGTCTTTGGTATTGCTTGTGTCCTGTTAATCACCTAATCCATAAGAGGACATCAGAAATAACCCTCGGCTTCCATCCAGAATTTACTCTATGTAACTCTCTGACTTCACTTTTCTGTGAACACTTTAATATTTGCTGTAATATTTTCCTTGCCCATAGCTGGTATGGAGAGGTGGACCTTTGTTTTATCCTGGAATCTTATGGATAGAACCTATATTTGTCTCTAGTATGTATTTCTGATTTTGCAGTCAGTTCCCAGCATCTCCTGTTTTTAAATGACACTGCGGAGATTTTGGCCACATTTCAGCATGTCCGCATAATTTTGGAAACAATCCTGTTTTTCAGAGGTGTCAACAGACATACTGACCGATTTCTCGCTAAATATACATTTTTTCAGAAATAGAACTAACTATAAGTAAATAATAGTACTTACTGTCTGACTGTGTAGTGTATACTGAGAAGCTGTACTTCACTACCTGACTGTGTAGTGTATACTGAGAAGCTGTACTTCACTACCTGACTGTGTAGTGTATACTGAGAAGCTGTACTTCACTGCCTGACTGTGTAGTGTATACTGAGAAGCTGTACTTCACCACCTGACTGTGTAGTGTATACTGAGAAGCTGTACTTCACTGCCTGACTGTGTAGTGTATACTGAGAAGCTGTACTTCACCACCTGACTGTGTACTGTATACGGAGAAGCTGTGCTGAATCTCTGTGGTGCTCACAGTGACTTAGCCGGGCACCTTGGGTAGCTCACGGTAGCCCTGTGTCGTGGGGGCGGGTTTGGAAAGCCTGTCGATAGGGTCGGAGCTGAAGCTGAGTTTGAGGGGGGCCTAGCTTACTCTCACATACTGAAGCATCTGCTCTCTCGCCAGGAGGCCCTGCACAGGATAATTACTACATTAGCCAAAAGAAAGGAGGAACTGCACACTTTCATTGAAACACTCAGGTATTCCCTAACAAGTCTGCAGGTGAGTCTGTGGCCAGCATTTCCTGCACAATAAATTGTGGATGGATGTTTGTCAAATTTAAGGCAGACCGATGAACACTAATCCAACTGTGTAAGCAGGTACGTAATTTACTATTTTGAGCACTGTTCTTAGTGTTAATTATCCTACACCATTCTAATATTGTAGGGGTAATACGCTTATCAGTTAATGTACAGAGAGAAATCGACACTTACAATGACATCATGTACACAGTTTTTTTTCTCCGTGGAAATTAGACTTACTTCCTCACATCTTGGAAGCTTGGAATCTTGCCGATTCCCATGGTTTCTCTGAGCGGAGCCATTTCTGTCACATCATAACTGAGCCGGCGAAGCTGAGAGCTTTGTGTGTATAATTAGCGTGCGGCTTTTTCAGCATGACACCCAGTGGGCTGCAGATTATGTCCACATAAATGCTAGTGAGTCTAAGTGTGGAATCCTCCTAAACTCCAAGGCTATGCAGCAAGTGCCCAAGATAAAACTGATGCATTTAAAATAATATGGGCTGTTATAGGGCCTATGGAAGGCAGCAGTTTTAATTAAGTATGTTTTTTTTTTTTAGCAGGATAATGGCTGTAGTGAATTCCACCTAGATTAGCTGTTCATAAAGGTCGTATGTGTAACAAATGCGTCTGATTTTCACAGAGCAACACCTCGCAAGTGCTGTCTGACCTGGAAGAAGAGTTTGACGCATTATTTTCCATTCTGTACGAGATGAAGGAAAGCATGACCAGCACAGTGAAACAGGAGCAGATACGGAAGATGCAGGAGCTGCAGGTAATGTGGGGGCCCCCAATGTCTCCAGGCTGCATTTAAACGATGTACATGCCTGACGTCTCAGTTTGGGAGTATCTTTAATATGAGAGCAGATATTTTATATGTCAACGTATAAGAACATCTGAGAGTAGATGAAGTGCTTATTTCTGCATTTACTCCCAGCAGATGCTGCAGATTATATGGCAAACTTTGATGATTCCATACAAAGTTATTAAAGCCTGCTTCATGCGTTGCGCTTGTAGTATAATGTCAGTTTGTGCCCAGATGAAACAGAAACTGAAAAACAATCCCAAAGGCAGGTTGGACTTTATGACAGATTGTCCAATTCCTTTTTAAAATTTTGACTTGTAAAGAGAATCATTTGTCCTTTAGGTTAGCATGGTCTAGGGGCGTCGTCAGCCAGCTGACCTTTGACCCTTCCAACCCTATCAGTCCAGTGCTAGTGGTTTATGTTCCACTACTCTGCTGCCCTCTAGCTGCAAATCCTCTTGAGGTCTAGGGGAGGAAAAAACAAAATCATATTGATTTAAAAATTTTTATTTGATCGGAAGAGGAGGTTGGCAAGATCACATCGGCAAACACGTAGCGTCTTCTTAAAGCTCTAACTGTCCTCTTTAAGAAATAACAGGAATTTACAGAGTGGCTTGCACTGTATGAGAGATATGAGCAAAAACATAATATCCTCTACAGGGGACAAAGATGAATTGCTGGACCTGAGGAGGATATGCTGGGTGTGTGTGTATGGTGTTGTATAATGTGAAGCAGTCTGTCTGCATTCTAACTAACCTAAATTCCATAATTATGTGAAATGGGAGACTCGCCCTGTAAAATCCCCTTTTATACCCTGATTATACTACCCATTTTCTCCTTCTTTATAGTTTATTAACTTATAATTCATATATAATGGTTTCCAGTGTTGGGGAAGTTACTCTCAAAGGTAACCTGAGGTCTGTCTGTGATGGATTACGTTTGTGAGTAACTTCTCCAACATTGATGGTTCTGTCGAGTCTATGCTTATATCTATTGCAGAAGTCAGTCTTAATTGTCATGTTCGACCTCGTTCATTACAGAATCAGCTGACTCAGAGCAGCAGTGCCTTGGAGAGCTCGGAGGAGCTGTTAGCCTTCGCCAACAATGCAATGCTCATCAGAGATGGAGAAGACTTCATGAAGGTAGGTGCCTCTTCTGCATTTTTTTGTCAAAATGAAAAATAGCAGGGGAGGAAGTGCAGAGGACTGCCGGATGCCTTCGCCCGCACCCGCATCTGTAACGGAATGTGCCTTCGTAGCACTCAGAAAAGGAGCATTATTATGGCAGTCTTGTGGCATAGAATGATGTATCGTGCTAAAACACGCTGATTATGTGAGGCTTTAATGCCTTAGTGATTGAATAATGAACCAGTTCTTCACTCATTTAGGGTTATGAGCTCTGGTCATCGGCTACACAGGTAACCGTGGAGGTCCTGTCAGTGTCATCCTACATTCAGACACTGAGCCTCCTGTCATGACAAGAGGTCATGTCACGATAGGTAGCATTTTCTTTTGATTACCGTGGTAGAGTATCGGCATGAGAGGAGATCGGAGTAAAGCCAGTGATCATCAGCAGGCCAAATGTGATCTCCTGCCAGCTGTGTTGCTCTAGGTGCTTGTTGTTCCCACAGCAAGCAGCAGTAAAGTCCAAGGCTTACTGGGTCTGAGATGTGTGGGTTATCACAGGATAGATCACGGTCCGGATACAGAGAGACAGAGATCCCTGGCAGGTGGACGATTCACAGAATGACGACGATGGCGCAACCAAAGCTGGTTTCAAAACCTGTCGAGAGCATAATCGCAGCAAGTCAATCTAACCTGCTAGTCCAAACAGTGACTTTAACAAAGCCTAATATTCACTGATCGTGGTGGGGACTCCTGGTCATCATTAATCCAAAGCTGACTACCATTCTCAGATGGAAATACATAATTACTGTGGATCTGCTAGAAGCCTCACAAACTGGCTTTGGTTTGTCAGAAACGTCCATAAGCCCAACCATGGGCTGCCCCCGCCCACTCCCCCCGCAGTGAGCCCTGCAGCAAAAACTGCGGACCATGGAGAGAAAAGTCAGTGCTTTAACCCATATGTAGCTAAAGTGGTACATGTTGCACTAACTAGGCTGAGGGCCTGTTACAGCCCCTTACAATATGCTACAGTAACCAGGCTGAGGGCCTGTTACAGCCCCTTACAACATGTTACAGTAACCAGGCAAAGGGCCTGTTACAGCCCCTTACAATATGCTACAGTAACCAGGCTGAGGGCCTGTTACAGCCCCTTACAACATGTTACAGTAACCAGGCAAAGGGCCTGTTACAGCCCCTTACAACATGTTACAGTAACCAGGCAAAGGGCCTGTTACAGTACTTTACAACATGTTGTATCAGTATGTACATGGAGTACAATTTCTTCTGTTCATTTTATTAGCCTTTACGTTGATTAGCACAGTGTTTCCATTGTTTGTCAGACTTAATACTACAGCATCCCTCTCAGTACTGACTTGGTGATCATGGGGATTGATTCCAAGTCAGAGATGTCTGGAGAGTCATGCCTGGCAAAGGCAGACAGTGTCACCTGCTTCCACGAAATAGTCAGAGGCTCTTGCAAGTCTATTGGCCGTCAGCCTGACCGCTCAGGCCCCTCCCACACGTACAGCTACACTAACGCTCCATCTCCTTCTTTTTCGGGGGGGGGGGGGGGGGGGGGGGGGGCGGGGGGGGGGGGGGGGGGGGGGGGGGGGGGGGGGGGGGGGGGGGGGGG
>JAODJX010000119.1:20111652-20126794 GCA_026776945.1 Isichthys henryi | reverse complement strand
CCCATTGCTTCCGGGATAGGCTCCGGACCCCCCGCGACCCAGTAAAGATAAGCGGTTTGGAAAATGGATGGATGGATAGGTGCAGGTGTGAAGTGCACTGATAGGACAGTGTGTATCAGGCTTCTAGAAGCAGGACTGAAGTCTCATAGAGCAAGTAAGAAGCTCTTTATTAATGAGATGCAAGGAAGAGTTTGCAAAAATATATGTATTGTACGCAGAAGCGTACCGATAAATTGATAAATGTGAAAATAAAGATTTTGCTGTGGTCTCTTAATTGTTTCCAGTGCTGTACACAGTACATCTTAGATGTTTTAATAGTTATATCTAATCTTGCTCTTTAGTAAAATAGTTTAAACGATTTTTTGTTACACATATAAACAGGACAAGCCATTAAATAGCAGCTGAATAAAAATTAGCGCTTAAGGCCAGGATGTTTTTCTTTGAGCCTAGAGCGGCCATCTTGGTTTCAGCTATACCTCCCAAACCACTTTTTTATTGTTAAATTTTAGTGGAATTACAAATTTGTCTAAGACACATAAAACGCTATATGGTGTCACTGTTTAAAGAAAGAAAGACAGTGGGACTGTAGACCAAGGGCTGTAGCACTGCCAACCCTGAATCCCAGCATATTCTACCGTGTCCCGCAGCACGCAGTTCCCCGCGAGCTCCTGCTGACTCACTTATCGCACGCAGGTCACACCTTAGTAAGACTATTTTGCTGGGCCTGTCAACACGAGGTCCTCACGGAAATGTAAACGGTATTTATCAGTCATTAATGAAAACGTAACTGTGTGACAGCAGCATGCAAAGCTCTCTGTCGGGGTTATGCTAATCCCTTTAGCGTGCTCAGGAGAACACTGCTTTGCTGGAAATGCCTCACAGGTGTCGTGTGAAGCCCTTTCTGTCCAGGTCCGGGAAGCGCTGTGACCGTCTCGCGCACTTATGTCATTCAAGGGTGACTGTGGCTCCAGCGTTCCGTCACACCATGAAGTTGAAAGCTACAGCGAACATGTCGTACCTGATGGTCGATTTCTCTGAAGAGAGACAAATGCTGGAAAAGCTTAGCTTTCTTCCCGGTAAATGCACCAACCTTACATCCCCAGAGTGGACTGCATAGTGAATCCACGCATATTTACTGAAAAGCTGTTTGGTGTTTACCTCTGAACTGTTGTTCTTCTCTTTGTTACACTTCTGACACACTGTGACAACATACTTAGAAGCAGTAAATTTTATCCTCAATTATTTCCAAGCTATAAGGAACTAGATCGCATCAAAGGTCAGGCTGGTCTTTGTCTTTGATCGGTAGAGATAAATTTCATTAATGCGTGTCTGCAACTATGTTTCAGTGCCCAGAGCACCAGAGATTGATGTGACGGGCTGCCTTGTTACCGACAACACAGTGACAGTTGCATGGAGAATGCCAGTGGAAGACAGCAAGATCGATCGCTATATTCTGGAGTATCGGAAAACAAATCACGAAGGACTGCCTAGAGTGAAAGACGAAAACTGCTGGGAGGTGGTGGATGATGTGAAAGTTACAAAATTCACACTGACAGGTACGTCACAGCACACTTTGTAAGTTCTGTTAGAGAAAACTGTCTGCCGGTGGTTACATAATACAGCCTGGCACATATTTCCATTTTCTCTTCTGTTTTATGTGTCTCTGGGAAACCTTACAAAATACCATGTGGAGAAATTCTTCTTTCAGGGTTAAAATTTGATTCTGAGTTCATGAACTTCCGTATACGAGCATGCAACAAGGCAGCAGTTGGAGACTACTCTGATCCCGTCACTTTAGAGACAAGAGGTCAGGGTTGCTCTTCAGTCACATTTTAATATATGTCATGCCATCCAAATAATGTGTCTCATTATGAAGCAATGATGGATACTATGAAGTAAAACACAGAAAGTCAATGCTGCCTCTTTTGCACTCTTTTCATCTAGCTTTTAATTTCAACTTGGATGCCACATCCTCACACCTCAACCTGAAAGTCGAGGACCAAAGGGTTGAATGGGATCCACAGCCTGGCAAACTGGAAAGCAAGGTGAAGGGCAAAGAGAACAAGGGCAGGTAACAGCTTATCAGAGACCTGGAAATCAAAACCTCAACAACTGTATTAGCTTGTTGTGAAATCTCTTAATTAGACTTGCATGTAATATTTAGGGTTAGGCCTGGGGTTTACTGGGTGTATATCCCAGAATCCATAGGGGTGGCGCCATATACAGGCAGGGAAGTTGACACTTGGGAAGAAATGTCCTTCTACTATCGCTGCATTTCATTTTTATTAGTTGTGGTCCCTGGGGGGCTTATGTTCATATTGAAAAACAATGTATTACCTCCACAAGATCAGCTCACGAGTGGGACCCGGGTTCGATTGGCTTTGGCTTGCACTGGAAATAGAGATCCAGCCTGTAATGATTACTGTGTGAGGGAGCAGCAGTTTCCTCCATTACATGTTGACTTTACAGAAGGAAAACTATCTATTTTTGCGGTTTCCTTCAGGTATTTAGTACTATTACACTCAAAAATTCACTGTAAAAGCAAACACATGGATCTTGCGATTTTTTTTCCAGGCTCTTGGTTTCTTCTGACTGTCCAGGAGCTTATTTGATTCTTATTAGTAAAAAATATGCAGTTGTAGTCCCTGTAAAATTCTGCTTTAGCTTTTAGAAGGGAAGAACAGCACAGCTGCGCACACAAATCCTGGTTATTCTGCTGGTGCTTGGATTCTGTGTACTGACATTGATTGTGATCAATGACTAACAGCTAGTCAGAATTACCTGGATTGTGGTCTTTGTTGATATTTTCATGGCTAACAAGAAATTAATGTCGGCCATCTTGGAATCACTGGTACTTAATGGATGATTTTATGATGGTTTTCATTGATGTTAACTGGGTTTTCATTGTTTTTTTGTTGGCTAATGGATATTGACAGGCTTGGAATCTTTGGTAGCTAACAGCTAATTGATGTTGACCAGGTAGCTAACTATATTAAGTAACTAACAACTAATCAATAAAATAGTTCCGCCTTGTTCTGTCTTTCTGTCCACAGTGGTGGAACAGCATCTCCCAGCAGAACTAGGCCAAACTCGCGAGCACCTGCACCCAGGGGAAGAGACCGGTTTACTGGGGAGTCTTACACAGTACTGGGTAATCATTCCCCAACAGCATACAATATGTGACTGTACATGTAATGATTGTAATACGTCACCTTGTATTTCATTTATTTTTGATAAATACAGAAGGCCCACTCGAGCTTTCAATAATATATCCTACACCAAAAGGACACTAATATATGCTGCCGGCTTGCGTTGCATCCATTTTTTGTTGAGTAGAATGCAAACATTACAATAAATATGCAGAATGAGTCAAAGTAATGAACAGATCAGTAAACTTTATATGATCTATTTACTTACCTTTCTGGCAAAAGTTCAATGTCTTGGCGAAAGAAGAGTTTGTGCTGCTTTAGGTCTGCGGGGGGATTGTTCGCACAGCTCCTCTGAAGTTTTCTGTGGCCTTACATCGGCGTTCATTCCATTCTCAGGTGACAAAAGTATTTCCAGTGGACAGCACTACTGGGAAGTGAAGGCCATGAAGGACTATAAGTCTTATAGCGTGGGAGTGGCCTACAAGAACTTCGGCAAGTTTGACCAGCTGGGGAAGACGAACAGTTCATGGTGCGTCCATGTCAACAACTGGCTACAGACATCTTTAGCTGCCAAGCACAACAACAAGACGAAAAGTCTTGAAGTCCCGGTTCCAGATGGGATCGGCGTCTGCTGCGATTTAGACAGAGGTGAGGATTGGGAAAGTCATACTCCAGTATAACTCTACTACTACTTTCTGTATGCAGATATGTTGTTGGTTGAACAGCTATTTATCCAACTCCATCCACTGTCTATAGCCCCTTACTCAATGCACGGTTGGGGTGGGCCTGAAGTCTGCTGCCGGATGCACTGCACAGTACTTAGTAGTTCAGGTTTAAGCAGAGAAATTAGGTACCACTTTGCCTGCCTTTCCAGCATTTCGGTGCTCTTCTTCCATCAGACACTGCTCCCGAAGCCAGGATTTCATAAAGCTGATAAAAATAAGAAGTGAGGCTGCAATACATGTGAAACATCTGCGATGACAGCTGCAGCCAGTAGCAGTCACAGAACAATTACTGTGGGCTGCCCTGGTTTTGATTTTAAATTCACAGAAAGTCTCAGGTTTTTATTTGCCTTAGGATCTGTTTACTTGGGGCTGCTTATGTTACATTACCTGTTCATACTTGCATTTGATACGTTACTGGGCTATTGTTCAGTGAAACCCCTGGGACTTGAAGTTAACATTCTTTACCAACCGTTCCAACCGTTCTGCAACATTCTAAAATCACGAATGATGTTTGCCCAAACCTTAAATTGTACACTGAATGAAACAAAATAGTCTATGGTGAGATTTTCATGGCCTGCAGTGTTGTGGGGTGTGCTCTGGGTGTAAGAATATTATAAACTAAGGTACTTATTTTAGTTTCACTTTCAGTGATCTCCTGTCTTCCCTCCCCTGGATCACTTGTTTGGCATCTAAGGTGTGCCGTGATTTGTTCCAAGCAAAGTTGCAGTATGTTTGCTTACTTTTTGCTGACAATGAGGTGGTTTCATTTGACTCTCCATTGCAGGATCTTCAGCTCGACGTACGTCTTCGCGTAATGCAAGTTCATGGTGATCGGGTTGCTCGTCCATAATCATGGAGTTTCTGTTAATAGACATCACAAATGCTGTGCTTGATCTACATCTATATATGTTTGTGTGCATATGTGTGTGTGTTTGTGTACTTTTTGGCAGTACATTCTAAAGAAGGAATTTCCCTGAACTGTGTACACATTAGCAACTGACCTCAATTCCCCAGCATTGGTGAATCAATTGCTGTTCTGAAGCCTGGTTTTCTTGTCAGATTTAAACCCAGAGAAACAACAGCTGGCCACTAACAGCAGACGGACATTAGGCACAACATGAGAGACCTACCTGTTCTCTGGCTTCAACTGAACTCTTAGCACCACCTTAGGGATGTTGCGAAGGTTTGTGGTCTTAAGCGCTGCATTGGACATGATCATGTGACATGTTGTCTTCCTCCAGGTCAGCTGTCCTTTTACAATGCAGAAAATAAACAGTTACTCCACACATTCAAGACTAAATTCATCCAGCCTGTCATACCCGCTTTTATGGTGAGTTTTAGTATAACCCACATATGCTACAGAATGGACCGGATGGTCTCTTTAAGAATGTACCATTATCTCTGTGGGGGTGGTCACTACCCATCTCTGGAGGGTGAATCAGGTTGCATGGCTGCTTCATACCTTCAGTCCTCTTGGGTGTTCTTTTCCAAAAATCTCCATGTGTTCAGTCCCAACATTCTGAATGCTGCAATTGATGCATATCAGCAAAAAAGAAAATCATAGAATTATGTGTTTTTGTCTTCATAACCTCCCTACAAAATGATCACTTAATATAGCATCCTTCTCCTGTGAAACTGTTTAGATTTGGCAGTAAAGAACATAGAGGCCGCTGTCATTAGATGCTGTGGAGGCTCTCATAGGAGGACGTCTATTTGTGAGATCAAAGGCGCATAAAATGCTTTCAGATGCAGACACACTGGCTATATGGTAATGTTTTGTCCATGAGTCAAATGTTGTCTGAAAACGACAGTGGAAACCAGCAGTAATCTTGAAGAAAGTCTTGCGCTGACCTGCACTAATGGCACTGCCATCATTTCCACCCTGTTTAACAGATGCACGTGTCTCCTGCAGGTGTGGTGTGGAGCGCTGGTGCTCTCCACGGGCTTGCAGGTTCCCAGGGTCATTGGGGGCTTCCAGAAGACTGACAAGGTCTCAGAGGCTCCAGCAGCCACTGTGGCACCAAGATTTAGCTGACAGAATCTCACTTCCTAAATCCTCGCAAGGCGTGCCCCTTCTGTCAGTTTTTGACGTCCTGAGTGGTACAAATGAGAGCAGCGTAATCAGGAATGCTATCTAATGAATGAGAGGGTATAGAGTAAGAAGCAGCTTAGGAAGGATCTTTTTTACAGTTTGTGAATCAACCAGCCTCTGTGTATTTGTATTATTTATACTGCATAAACAGTAAGTCTCTTTTCAGTGTATATGTGTGTGTGTGTTATGTACAGCATATATTACATTGTGGGGACATTAATGTGATTAGAAATCTTTTATATTTTATTACATTTTTTGGGCCCCACAAAGAGAAACCTAATTTTATAAAAAAAAATCTGTGACTGCAATGAAAAAACTAAAAATCTAAAGTCCTGTCCTTTTTTTTGGTTACTTATGGTTAAGTTTAGGTCTGGGTAAGGGTTAAGGTTGTCATTGTTGGGATTAGCGTTTTTCCAAAAGAAATTAATAGACAGTCTCCACAAAGATATGAATACAAATGTGTGTGTGTGCGTGTGTGTGTATGCGTGTGTGCGTGGAACAGCAGAGGTGGAAATTTCAGGTCCAGAAAGTAAAACTCCAGTAGAAGATTTTGTTTCAACCAACCATTTGAGTATAAAGAGTCACAGACACAGAGGACTCAGCTGCTTGGTTGAAGCAAAATCTTGGACTGGATTTTTACTTTCTGTGCCTGAAATTTCAACCTCTGCTCAGATACTGTACTCAGTACTTGAAGATATGTTTAAAAAGTTTCTCTAGATGCTCTGCTCCATCACTAGAGCAGTACTCAGATACTGTACTCAGTATTTCACCAGACAGTCTTCATTCTGGCTGGAACAAACTGCAGACATCACAGAAGATTAATACGCCAACATTTTGACATTTATATGTTTCTTTCTTTGTTGTGCTTGCATGACCCACGATATGAAACTCTCACCATTTTCTTGAAGCACAAATATGAATGTGCCTTTGGATTATAGCAGGGGTCAACAACGTGGAAAACATGTTTCTTATACATGAAGCTTAGGTAAGTTCTGGTAGCCCTTCGTATAGCTCAGTACTCGTGAAGTAGCCCTCAGTTTCAAAAAGGTTGGTGACCCCTGGATTATAGGATATGAGCCTTTGAACTGAGTGCTGTTCAGCAGATTTTCATCAATCACAGTGTTCCCAATAATTATTAAAATGTTGTATAAACCAGGAGAATTAATAAGAATTATATTTCATTCCAAATTCCAAATAATTATAATTATGCCATAATAACAGAACTCACTGTTGGGACGACATTACTTTAAAGCTAAATGGAACTATGTATGATCAGCCAGGCTGTTCACATGACTGATCACATGACTGTTCACATGACTCTTTGTCCTGCTCAACAAGCTGGGCAGGCCCTCCTCATTTACCAACAACACCAAACATTCCAATGATCTATTTTGGTGCCTTTGCCAGGGGTGACGTGCACTGAACTTTACAGCTTTGTGTAGGAGCAGCAGGCACAGTCACATGAGCAAACATTTCTGTCAGAGAGCAACGTGGGATTGTGGATGATGGCTTCAGCTATGACACACGATCATACTTCCTCAAGCCGGAATTCCTGTGGAGTTTCATAGGTGCTACACATATAGACACCCCAAGGCCAATCTGTGTTTTCTGCTCTTGCTGATGATGGGCGCAGATGTAAGGAGATGGTCAGCGGCTTATCATTCGTACCATGACACCTAAGAATGACCACACTGCATGGGATCCTCCATGACACCCCTGAAAATATACCTAGTACAAGTGGATTTTCAAAACATACAAGTTAGACCAGTGACCTCATTTCCAGTTAAAAGTACACATTTAGCTGAACATGACAATGCATGTTCACATCTATTATACACATCCTTGGCACACTGATTGGTGAAAATGAGCCCTAAAATTTTAAATGGGTTGCCTTCTTAGGGAATAATGAGATCAGTTTGCTGCACATCACCCAAAGAATAACTGGAGTGTTCATGAATATCCTGTCTTTGTAAATATCTTGTGAATAATGCGGTTATTTTTTGGACTAAATTAGGCTGATGGTACTAAATGTGGAATCACACAGTGGGTTTAATCCACAGATTTCTTAACTTTATCCTTGTCAAGAAAAAACACAATGTATGTCCATTGAGAAGAATGGCAGAGAAAGATTGTAGATGTAACAAAGTTTACTGAACCCTAATAGGTTAATTAAATTCATTACCTTTTACAATCTCTTCAATTTCATTTTCATTAACCATATGCCTTCACTAGGACTCATTGCTACTTGTCACCCTCAGCTGTGACACCAAACATTGTGCTGAGACCAAGGGAGCAAAAGAAAAGTCTGATTTGCATCTCGATGCCAGTGACATCTGAGAAGGTTGCAAAGACCAATTAGAATATGAAAGATCAAAATTGATTGAGGGAATAGTGTAATCTTACCAGTATGTTATCAGATTTTCTGTCTCATATTTTATATATGCTAATTAGAGGCTGATTTCTGTTATAGTATCGTAGTTCATTTGATTTTTAAAATGTACGTTTTTAAGTTGAGTTTCAAAATCCAAATGTTGTGGGGTGGGTGATAAAACAGACTTGGGTTTAAGCATAACTCTAAACCAGTCTTTCCCATCCTGGTCTTGAGGGACCCCCAGACGGTCCGTGTTTTTGCTCCGCCCAGGTCCCAGTAGGGGTCCTCAAGGTCCCCGTTGGGAAACACTGCTCTAAACAACTAATATCAGCATGTCTGTGTGTAACAAATCATTGGGAACATATGCAATGAAAGATAGAAGTGGTCTATGTTGCTCTATGTCTGTGTTGCTTAATCAATATACCACTGTCTAATTACGTTAATTGTTTGATTTAAGGGACTTTCTCGGTGGCTCAGTGGATAACCTCACATGTCCTGGGCTGGAAGGTTCACCACTGTGTCTGGAGTTTCCTCCAGAAAGTCTATAAACATGCAGTTAGATCAATCAGAATCTCTAAACCGTTGTTGGTGTGTGATTATGTGCCCAGTGATAGTCTAGGGTCTCTGAGACGTATTCTTCCTGGGATGCTTCCAAGGTTCACTGTGACCCTATACAGAAATAAAATAAATGTATATTCTTCTCTGTAGTGGTTGAAATGTCACCTTTCCCTTTTGGAGAAAGACAATGGAGTGTGGTTTAGAGCAGGTAGCGTGCCAGGTGGCCAGGCCAGTCCAGCCAGTGTGGTGAGTTCCTCCACAAGCAGACCATTTGAATGACAACACCGGTTCTGAAAGCTTTCTCTTTCTCAGGGAAATGAAAATGGAGATTTGGCGATTAACCCCTCAATCCAAGCCTAAATGTCTCTCAGATCTCAAAATAACTACATTACTAATTCTTAATTTCAAGAAAGAGTTGATAAAACTAATTATTTGTATGATCATTTGGAGTGGAATGCAAACTTCATTCCAGTAAACTAAACAAGAGTCATACTGGTGGTTCAGTTGGTAACACTGTAACTGCACATGTCAGAGAACATGGGTTCCAATTTCCGTGTATGGAATGTGCATGTTTTTCCAACCTTTTGTTGGGAGTTGCCCATTAAGCTACCCAGCCTCATGCCCTGTGTTTGGCAGCTGACGTAAATTCTGCATAGCAACAATACAAAATGATGCCTACAATGCGATGACATAAATGCATTTTGATAGTGACGTCATTAGAAGCGCAAACGTTCACCTCTGCCGCATATGCAATAATGCAGACAGGGGCGAAGGAATCTGGGGGACATAAACTCCCCAACATTTAATTAAATTAACATTTTATTAATTTCATATATAATTAGATTCATTGATCTCCCCAATAAAGAGACATTTGGGTCTCCCCTCTAACAAACTCCCTCCTACCCCATTGACAGCAGATGTCGCGATAATCAGCAGAGCCCTCTGATGATGCGACATTAATAACTTTATCTTCGTAGTTTTTAACTAGCAAAATGATATTATTTACGTTGTCACGTTAACGTAATTTAGATGACTTATTAAGTCCATAAACGGGGTTTGGGCTATGAACCCCGCCTGAGCTCATATTTCCTGTCCTTGTAGTACCCGACTCCGATGACTAAACCCGAAAGAGCAGACTACAATACCCATGGTCTGGCGGCTTCCACCATCGCCTTATGATCTACAAAGTGCAAAGATAACTGGAGAGAAACACGTCCAGGATTGAAAAATACAACCATGCAGTAAACGTTATATAATGTCTCTTTCCTGATATCACGCTCGAGTTATCTATACATTTTATGAAACCCCTCGTCCTATTCATTGTCGCTGGGGATCCGGAGCCCATCCCATAGGATATAGGCGTAGGACTGGGAACAATCCGGGATGGGGCGCCAACACATCGCAGGCCACAGTCACACACCTGCGGACAACTTGGTGACTCCAGTTAACCTCAGTATGTTTTTGGATCGGAAACCCCACGATGACGGGGGGAGGGTATTTGTAAACTCCACAGACATGGAGTCATATTGGACACTCGAACCCTGGTACCCAGTGGTATGGGAGCGACAGTGCTAACCACTGCACCACCGTACTGACCCATGCAGGATTTATGTTCGTTATAATTTACGAATCTATGCCTCTGATGTATAGGTTTTTTGATTCTGCTACATTATTCTGTCGTGTCATTGTCAAAATAAAAGTGATTTGATACACCTAGTACGTAAAATTACACATTGACTTTTATACATGAGCTTGTCATTTCGATCCTTTTGTCTGCTTCAGGGTGGGATTTTCCCCACAAATTCAGTATAAAGTATAAATCAAATACAATAAGCTCCCTCCTTGGTCATCCATTACTACTGTACTCGTACATTTTAATTTTAAAATTATGCTTTAGTATTTTTTCCAACACACTATATTTTTCATTAAACCTGACACTCAGATTCACATGTCTGAATGAGAAATACTATCTCATTTTTAAATGTAGCGATGATTCGTAGCGCAGGTATAATGTGACGCTTGCTTGGTGACTGGTAGCTGAGAGAGAAAGCAGCGCCTTAAATGAAACTAAACGCGTGAATCCTACGCTTCCACCGTCGCCTTATGGTCTAAATCTGTACAATTACGGATCACGCTGGACACCAGCTGAGTCCTGGAGAGCAACAGTGGGACATCTAAAACCTTCAGACATCAATCCTGGTTGCTCAGCTTGCCGATCGCAGTCACATAATTTTTGTAAAAAGGAATGCATTTTTCGGGGCGAAAACCAGCCTTTGGGCATACTGGATGTCATTATCCTTTGTCATGCTGAAAAATGAGTGCCTTGCTGCACAGGGAAGCCATTTTGTGTGCTGAGGCTCTTCTCGATGCCCGCACTTCTGCGCTCACGTCAGCGGCAGGAAGCGCACCTCTGGCCGAAGCGGGGAGACGCGGGGCTCCGCTCCAGAGCAGCACCCGGACCTGCGGGTTTCACCCACACCTCCGTTCCTCGGCTCTCCTTTCTGTGCGATGGATGGGTAGGTCTTACGCTTTATACACGGATCCGATCGTGTGCTGTTTCCCCGCAAGAATAAACGTCGAGGCGTCTGTGTGTAAGTGTGCGACGGGCTGTGGATGTTAATGCATATTAGGAAATAGAGACAAGGAAGAGAAAATGGGCAAGACGGGAGCGAGAGGGAGCTGCCAGCCTTCCGGCATCTTAACCGGGGTGTCGGGATAAATGTGTGGCTTTTCCAAGCAGAAGCGACGCTTTATTCGGTTCAGCAAAACGATGATTCGACTCCTGGGGAGGACGCACATGTGTGACTTTCTGATGTGGCCGATTGCGGTCTGTGTGTTTATCTGCGAAGTTTGCGGAAGGCACCACGCGTCAGATTGCCCTTTCGGAGCGTTTTTCGGACGCTTTCTCCTGGGTTACGTGTGTGGGCTCCCTGCCCTGTGCTGTCTTCCCAAGTTAAACCACGGCGAAACGAGGCACCGTGACAGTCGTGAGAAACATCTCCGTGCTGCCATTTTAAGATCGCCAAGGGGCGTTTCTGGTGAAAAATGTACCGATGGAGAGACTCGGCTTTTCCAGCAACATTAAGGTACAGAAAAGGGGGAAATCTGAAATTTGCCAACGACGCATAGCGATCAGGCTGTTTAAAATGGAATACTTGATAGTTTGCTGTATAATCACATTGTGGATACACGGTGCTGTCACAAAGCTCTGCTGTGTGTATGTGACTTCTGGGTGGAGTTCTTTTTGCTGAAACGCTGAATTGTGCCTTTGATTATTAACGATAATCTGCCTCCTTTCTGATAAATACCCATGTCATCGAAGCTTTGCCGTTTTTAATTGAAACGTGTAGATGTGCCGCTGATCGGTCACATTTATATAACCGTGCGGCAACAGACTCGCCCAAAATATTCTTGTCTATGATAGATCGATAAACTTCTAGATGATATGAGTCAGTTGAAACTTTGAATTTGGTAACGCGAAAGTCGTTATCAGTGTTTTAAAGCGTGGATCCGTAACCGTGGGCACCTTAATGTGGTCTTGAGCAGAACAAAAGGTGGATGCAGGCCTGTGAGCTTTAAACCTCTGACCCGCTGCCTCCTGATCGCTGCTCAATTTTGCGACTTTTGCATACAAAATTTATTCTCTTATTGCTCCAAACGTAATTCGGTAACATTTTGTGCTGCGAATGACCAAGTAGCTGCCACTCTGGAGTTATTGGTCAATGCTAATAAATGTCTACCTTGGAGATGTTTTTGTTACAGAAACAACACTGTTGCAGAATGCGTCTCTGCGTTTCCAATCCGACTGTAACCGTGAAATTCATAGTTTTTGGATGTTCTTGGCAAACACATAATTACTGTAAAACTTCCTTTTTTCGGCATTTATCACGTAGCATAAATTTTTGTAAACTCTTACCTAAATCACATGTCATTTTAATTACTGTAAAGAGAATCTGACGGTCTATCAGTAAACAGGAATAAATATATAGATACATCTGTGTTTTTAATACTGTTGTCTAACTTCCTGGTTTTAGTTTGTTTGCAAGAAGATGTATTTATATGAATAATATTGTCTGTTTGTGTTCAGTTGTGACATGGGACCTCATGGCCGCTGTAGACCTATGGCTGTGATTTGGAGAGACGTTCTGCTTTGTTTTGTTCACAGTAACCCTTCAGGTGAAAGTAAGAGCCATTGATTGTAATGGCAAAGCAAATCGTTAGCTTTTCTGAGATGCTGCATGCAGGACTCTTACTGCTTCTGGATATTCAGACGTTACTGTTATTACTGCCGTTTGGATGCTTTCTTATGTTTCTGTGTGATTTTTAGTAGAGTACCCTTTGCTTTGTTGGTGCCCAATTTGGAAGTATCTGTGCCATGCAACACAGGCAGTTCTATGGGAGTGTTTAGGATATACTTGTGTGTACTGTGTAGTTTGTGTAGGTAGCCCTTATTTATACAGCCTGCCTGTTTTCTGTCTGGTGAAAAGCTGACTCAGTTAAAATTAAGGGGAAAAAAAGCTATTATCAGACTTCACCGCCCCTCTCGTGAAAAACTGTGCCGTTTCAAATCTGAGTCACTCCGCTGACAATTAAACGGCATTGGACAGGGCTCTGCATCTGCCGGTGGTAAAAAGTAGGCACACCGTTGCAATTCAATTTACGTTGGACCCATAAATCACATTTAAAGCCCGAAGAAGCCAAACGTATATCAGACATGGGTTCCCTTTTCCAGCGAGCATTAATGAGTTAGCAGGAAGAACAATTCCAGGGAATAATGATTTGCTCATTATTCCTTTAAGATTGGTGGGAGGGGATGAAGGCCGATCTCGAAGGCGGTCCCCCACTTCCTGGACCCCTCCCCAATGAACAGAGTGAGATGGGGACGTCACTACTGTGATTAATATTCTCTGGAATTAAGTTTCAGTATAGATTCTTCAGGCCTTTACTTGTATAAAATCACAAATGAAGTTCAAGCACGCGAAGTGTTTAGCAGAGCAGCTGACGGTGACTCGTTAATCAGCTGGGCGTGCCGTTTCGCCGACGATCCCGCCCCTGTGCTCCCAGAACGTTTCTCCGAGCGCGGCTGGCCGTCAGCGGAGCTGGAAGCACGGCTCGGCGACCTGAGCTAAACGTTACCTGACGAGCCCAGTCGAGCTGCTAGGAATCTGTTTTAATTATTAACTGTCATTCGATATCTGACATTATGTGGTCCCTTTAAGGCAGCATCTGCCAGGTCATTTCATGGTAAAGTAAAAATAACACCTTTACTTTGGATTAACGGCATTATGGGGATATTAACCACATGTATAAAGTGACAAAGCTAATCCTGGTTGCACCTTTTATTTATAAAGAGAAGGGAAATCATAAAGTGAACTTACAATATCATTAAGTTGTATATGGCTTATCAAACTGCCTTCCTACACTGATAAGAGTTGCAATTTGATAGGCTGCTGCCTGTGGGTTTTATGATGTTTCAGGGAGTAGAGCAGGATTTGGCAATGTAATTATTTGCATTGTTTGAAAACGCAGGACATTAATCAGCCCAGGGAAGGTGTCTGGTGCATTTCCTGTTGTGTTTGCCCAGCCGTGAAAAGCCAGCTGGTTCCTGCCGTCGCTCGTGTGAGATGGTCACACCAAGAGCCAAACCGAAGACGGCGTGCATGGCTTAAGGCGTAGCTCAGCTTCTGTGCTGGGGAGGGAGAATCTTCTGGGAAGGCTGTGTGGCAGAAGAATGTGTCATTTGCGAATCCTCCTTATCTGCAAGGTTTGAGCTGACGTCCATATTTTGTCTTGCCGAGGCTCCAGCACAGAACGGCAAAAAACACACATGGATGGTCTTCAGTAAATTTTAATGAAATTTAATTACGGTCTGACCCTAGTCTCCACCTGGCGATCAATAAATCCTGTCTCTTTGATCACCATTAAAATACACAGAGTGATTCAGGCAGTGAGGACGTTCAAATCTTTCGCTGTGGTGTGAGGTCACCACGCCACCTGCTGGTGCCAAGGTGCTGCCTCAGGTGTGGTTCAAACACATTCCATTTATCTTTAAAAGTAAGCCATTATCGACTCTCACTGGTTGAACAATCTTTCCATATTATTCTCCTTTAGCTTTTGTGCCTGGGACCTGTGATAACGGCAGCTAATTTGTCGCGTAATATTAAATCAGCGGGGCGGCATGGTGGTGCAGTGGTTAGCACTGTTGCCTCACGCCTCTGGGACCCGGGTTCGAGTCTCCGCCTGGGTT
>JAODJX010000119.1:20099874-20109966 GCA_026776945.1 Isichthys henryi | reverse complement strand
ATGAAATGTGGAGTCCGGCCCAGGGGAGCAATAAGGGCGTGCCAGGAGTGGGCCCCCCCCCCGCACCGGGGGGCGGGCCACCCCCGGGGCCCCGGGAGACCCCAACCCCCCCCCCCCCCCCCCCCCCCGGGTCGGGGGGTGTGTCCCTACGCAAGCTAAGCTGATTTGTATCCCATTGCGGTTTCTGTAGCTTTCCTCGAAACACTAAACATTTGCTCTAATCCGAAGCATACTCCCTCGTAGCAGCTTTGTGGAAAAGACCGTGCTGGGCTTTGTACAGGTATTGGGTATGGTGCCAGTGGTCTTCTGCGACTTGTTTCTGTTCCCCAAATTGCTCAGTGCTGTGCGGTTGTCCGCCCTCCCACCAATACAGCCTGTCGTGTGTCTCGGATCTCCTCTTCACCAGCCGCCTGTAACACGGTTTCACATCTCGTAGCTACGGGTCTCAAGGTGGCTTGTTTTCATTCATCAAGTATTTAAATCTGTTCTCTTTCAGTATTGTTTTGTCTCAATAGCTTCTTGATATGTGATAATTTAAATAAAATTTCTGATTAAAATATAAAGCAGTTAGGGTTTAATTTTTATTATAAAATGTAGACATGAATTTGATTTTAAACAAAAAGTGCTATAATTGCCTCAGTTCATGGAGTCTTTTTGTTTAATTGTGGCAGTGAGTGGGTGATGTTTTAATGCCTTTTTGAGGTTCCCTTCTACCACTGAGCCACAGGTTTGTCCTTTCAGCAGTCTTGAGATCATGAATGACAGGCTTTAATGAAATCTGTGATTAATATAGCCTGCTGCAAGCAGCGGTGTGGTCTGTACTCTGTAAGGGTGAGAGAATGAGCTCTTCAGATATATTATGGTGCTTTTCCACTGCCACCAAGAACCGAGCTGTACCCGAGCTCTATACATGCTGACATGGCACTGTTACTCAGCAGATCCAAAAGCGTGACCAGACAAAGCTGGTTGTGTCACCAACATCTGATTGGTCAGAATGCACGGAAACACTAGTGTTCTGCACATAGATTATCTGAAGGAAACGGCGTATATTCTATACATTATTTATCATTAGCAGTATCGTGCATCGCAGCGTATTGATGTATTCCCGATAACTCAGAACATGAACGTTTCCAACCTATTGCTTAAAAAAGTACTGTAGTACAGCTGAATGGAATGCAAATTTACATAAGCGAATGCTAATTCTGCTAATGTTTGATGCTAACATAACGCAGCGATAATCACAGAGGTGGTAGAAAATTACGAAATTGGCACATAGTAAATCATGATGTACATCGTGTGAACAGTCAGTAGTCGTCTCTTTGGTTTTGCATCACTGTCTCTCTCCACACCAAGCAGACCCAGAAATCATGCTGTAACTAGTCTTTCTTCCCCGTACGGCTTGGGTACGGGTCAGTTCCTGTATGCCGCTGGAAAAGCACAATTAGTCTTCAAGGTTTTTACACTGATGATCTTGCAAAGACAAGGACAAACGAGATTTTTTTTCTCCAAAGTACTACAAACTGAACAATGCATCCATCAAAAACGGTATGTTCCAAGTATTTCAATCTTCAAGCAAGAGCTGGATTGGTGTTCACAGTGCCGTTAATACAGACGCACATCTCAGAAGATTACACTTCTCTCTGGCCTCTTTCAAACGTTTTGGTCACGACTGGACAGAAATTCTCTGCTTAGAAGAGAGTGCCAGTTTTGAGATTTTTATAAAGAACAATGAGATGATGGATGGTGGGAGCAGGAACAGTGTTTGTTGTGACAGTAGAGATTTTTGAATGAGCTCAAGACTGATAAACTGCCTCTTTCATGTTATATGACCTCATACCCCAAAGAATAATATTTTCATGAGTATCTCAAGTACCCTTGTGGTTTAAGTGTGTTTTCAATAAATCTGTAATACTGAATGAAATATGGATATTTACCCATTGGTTCTCATTGTTTTGGCTATTTGTTTTTTTTTGATCGGCGGTTGCATATTATCGCTGGCCAATGAAAAAAGCGCATCTCCCATAATCCATTTCAGAGGCATGCAAAAAATGCATTTTGTCAAACTGCTTTACATAAACCTAAAGCAACATAATGACACACTCATAGCACCACAAATCAAAACCTGTCTAATCACAGCCATTAGTGCACGGTTTAATATTTGAAATGGACTTGCGTGGTTTGTTGACAGTGAGGCAAATATGTCAGTGTCAACAAGATACAAACTAATCTTGCTTTATATTCACAATTAACAATAATGTTAGCTATCTAGCTATCAGTGTTAAAATTAGCAATGTAAGTAATTCATACAAACGGCTGTCATGAACGCAAATGTTAACTAGAAGAAACATAAACACTAGTTCAATAGATGACTTCATAAAACGTTTTTTCATCAGCGAATTAGATGGCAGGCGCGATCAGTAGACAGAGAAGAATGGGTGCATTTCAACTATAGCTAAAAGACATAGTGGATAGAGAGTGGATAGTTGAGGTTTTTATTGAACAGCAAAGAAATGCCCCACTGAGGGAGGAGAAATGAGAGACACGAGGCTGGTGGCTTCTCTTTTCGTCATGGGTTTGAGGCGGTGAGTCAGCTCTGGGAAGCACGTACCGGGATGTTGAAGACTCTCAGAGCTTTCAGTCTTTGCTGCAGTGGCCGTACAGCCCTCCTCCCTGCTGTGGTGGAAGTGATATTTATTTATTTTTATGAAAACAAGAGTTCTGACAGATTAATCCAGATTTGGTGACAGGTGGTGGATGCTGTTGGATTTCTGTGTGAGATTGTGCCAGTCACATGTTATGCTGAATTTATAAAGTTTGAAGGAGAGGAAGCATAGAAGTGAAAAATACCACTGATCTTTGCAGGTCTGCCTGAATTTGTTCCCACTTAGTTTATTTCAAGCAGTGATACTAATTGTGGATATTTGCAATCTTCCTCTACTCAACAATAGGAATTGTATGTAGCTCACTTACCCAGGAACACATTAAAGTTAAAATGATGCTTATTTTCTGAGCTAGAAATTCTTGGTTTCTGGGAAGGATGTTACAGTTGCCTGCATCCTCAAATTGGGCATCACCCTCCTAAATTCCGTAGGAGGCCCAACTGTGAGGATACACTGGAGAAGACAAGCTGTATGCTTACAAGGCTGTTAAAAAGCGACAGGCTCTGTGTCGGGCGGCTGAGCACTAAACGTGTGCCAACTCTGTTTAGTTTCTTTGTCACTATATTTTGCTAGTGTAATTTTTCCCCCCCCTTGTACTGCAGTACTGCGGTAGTATGACTTCCCGTACAGTAGGTGGCAGTGAGCATCCTCCTCATTTGAAATTCAGAGACCCGCAGCTAATGAGGAACAGAATTTGGAAATAAGGTTATTATTCTAAATGGTACTATACCATCTAGAATAATTTGGTCAATGGACCAGCAGTCGTTTTGAATGATTTTCACCTGACTGTTCAGTTAGCCTGATTACATTTTTCTTGTGATTTGCACAATTGTTGGTTGTTGGATATTAGTGTTGTGCTTTGTAACCATCTCACAGTATCACTACATTAGCCCTAGTCGATATGAGAGAGAGGGTGGGTTGTCGAGATCTTGGTATTTTAATAGTCTAAAATTTGAAAATTTTCCTCTTGGAATGATCAGCCATCAATTCTGGCAGCCTGTTCTCAGTAACCATTTGGGTTGGGGGGCACAAGCTTGCATTAGGTGCACGGTTACTGGATATTTTTCTGAATTGGGATTGTGTTTCAGTATTCATAAACTCAGCGGTATTACTGTGTTTTATAATCATGGCAAGAGTGGAGAAAATGTTGTGTGTGTGTGTGTGTGTGTCTCCCCCATTTGAAACTCCCTTCTACGGCAGTGATTATCATGCAGCCTCGCTGTAATAATAAGAAGTGACGAGAGCCTACGGCCTTCAAGGTTTTACGATTCTAAGTTTTGAAATACTGCAAGTTTCGAATAAACAAAACGCACAAGCACTAAATGCTGATGAACGACTATTGCATCGAGTAATAGCAAGATAAAGCAATGCAAGAAGTATCAAGTTAATCAAGTTAGACGTGTCTAACATTTTCAACAGTGTCGTTTATTGTGACGTTCATTGTGGTGAAATAAAATTAGCTGGTGTGTCTTCCATGGTGGATCACATTAGTAAGGGATTAACGTGCCATCTATGAAAGATATTCACAATAAAAGATAATATTGATGTCTTATAATAAAACATTGACTGTACAGCAGGCTTTATTTTGACTGTTGACTTATGCAGCTGAACCTCCATGTAAGGACAGTGCTTTAAGCTTTTCGTACAGCAGCAGCAGTGCACTAGATCCTGACCAAAGTGGATCTTACCTTTTTACCACGTTGTTTTAATTTGCCTGGGCTTCTTCCTGTCATTAGCTGTCTTTGACGGTGCCTGCTCATAATAACCCAAATCATGGCATGTAAGGAAGGTGGGGTCGTTTGTAATTTTTTTTTAGATAATGTTACCCTGGTAAAAAATCTGCTGCTGGATCATGTGTCGTATCCACAGGCTCTGAATGTCAGCTGGCTCAGTGTCTGCTGCACTCCTCTTTGTTACACACTTAGAATATTAACGGGAAATGTACACCAGCCTTCACTCTGCCTTAGTAACCTGAGGTTTCAGTTCCTGTTTCCTACAGTCATTGTGTTTGCTAGGCAGGCGGTATAAAAGACAAGCCCTGTGAGTTGGGTCCTCAGAACAGGCCTCGTGCACCTGTATCGTTTTCCTGTAGATGTGCCTGAACGGTCTGTCTCGACCTCACACCTCACTAGTTAGAAAAGCACAAAATCGGGAATGTCAGATGGCTCGTGGTGTCACCCTCGCTTCAGGTGATTCTAGGGCACGTGAATCTCCAGGCATCCTGAGGCGTTTGGGTCTGGCTGCTGCTGTCAGCCCCTGCATCCTGTCATCCACATGCTACCCAGAAGGTCGGAAGACCTCTAAGCTTTGTGATGACTGTCATCCTTGCCTGTGCCTGGTCTTCTGTGAAGTGTGTGAGCACTGTTCTGTAGGGCTGGTCAACGCAGCTCCTTCCTGTGGACCTATTGGGAATAAACACCGTAGTGTTCGCTTATGGTGGCACTGTTCTGGATCAGTGCTCGTGAAAGATGGATGGATGGACTGTGGTTATTAGGCCTGTCAGGATCAGGCAAAATCAGTTTAACGTCACTGTTCGGTAGCTGACCCTGGTCTGGGGCTCACTGTGACCTCCTCACAATCCCAGTTTGCTACGGGCCCCAACACCGTCCTTGCTGACCCACTGGGCCTCTGTAAAGTGAGCCTAGCAGGCTTTTCCTCGCCTTCCCTCCTTTATTTGTCAGCTTGTATCCTGTTACCGACGAAGGAGACCGTGCTTAATAATAGATGCTGTACACAATGGAGTTTGTGCATGTCTGCCATTCAGTCCCGCTTAGGCATCGCACAGGCTAACAGGGCAGCTGCCCCCCTCGTAGGCCAAACTGCCCCGGTTTCTGGGGAGACCGCCTGTCGAGCTGTCGGACCTTCGTCCCTGCTGGTTTCCGTGATGCGGCCGTGTGCTGTTACTGCTTCAGGTTCATTGCACGGCACAGCTGAAGCCATGTGTCTGCCCATGACAGTGTCTCTCTCTCCACACACTCCACTGTCTCTTCCTCCTCTTTCTCTCTCTCTCTCTCTCTCTTTCTCTCTCTCTCTCAAACCTCCTCAAGGCCCGAATGGACCCTCCCCTCACCCTGCTTGCTCCCCCTCTTCCCTTCACAGAGGACTAGACTGACATGCGTTTCAGGTACCGTCCTGACTTCTCCGTGATACTTTCCTGTTTTTCTTGCGTCAAGATGGAGTCGCCTCTTGTTTTACACTCTGAAGTTTGATTAGTTTGATGGCTTGTTATTTTCCGACCAGTTTGTTGTAACGCGGCGAAAACGATCTTGGCATTTTTAGGAATGGTGTTGGCCTGTTTTTTTTCTTTGTGCGTCTCTTCTGATAAGAGTATTCAAGGGCGTCTGATGCAGGAATAAAACAGAAGAAGCTTGTGTCAAGGATGGGGTTCGTATTCTGATGTGTCAGGGAACAAAGCTTTTGTAAGATGGATGGTGGGAAGCGGCTTGGTTTTTGCGTTCCTCAGGTGTGTAATGTGCCTGTAGAAGTACTTTCGTTCTTGGACTACGTGGCTTCATGTTAATGAGCTGAGGGGGTTCTGCAGGCCTGTGTGTACCTGAACGGCCGCTGGGTGAGTGCCTGTTGCGCTGTTATAATCCAAGCGTGATGACCCCTCTTTACAGTCAGTGTATTAGTGCTGTGATCACAGTACCGACCTGGTCACTGTTACACTACAGCAACCGGGCCGGTACCCAGATAATGTATCACCACACAGATCTCGGTACTGACCTGTTTGCTGTGGCAGTACCTTGGTAGGGACCAAGTTGCTGTGATGTAACAGACTCATGTCTTGACATCAGCCCGGTCCCTGTGATCATTATCTTGGTACCAGCACATTTGCTGTGATGTACAACTACATGGATTGTGGTACCGACTTGGTCGCTGTGACAGGTTCTTGATTCCAACCTGGTTGCTGTGACAGTATCTTAGTACTAACTTGGTCGCTGTGATGTAACATCACACAGATCTTGATATTGACCCGATCACTGTGACACTGTCTTGGTACCAACTCTGTTGCTGTGATCTTCAACCACATGAATCATGGTACCTACCTGATGGCTGTGATGTTGCATTACCTGTATCGTGGTTCTGATTCGTTCATTTTTGAAAGCATGTTCGTTTGGACCTGGTTGCAGTGACGTATCACCAAACAAACCTTGGTACCAAACCGGTTGATGTGATGAATCACCACCCTGTGATCTTTGTACCAACCTGGTTGCTGTGATCTTTCACCACATGGATCTAGGTACCTGTGGTTGCTGTGATGTATCACCACACAGATCTTGGAACTGATCCAGATGCTATAACAATATCTTAGCGGAGACTTGGTATACATTGTTGGGCTCTGTTTTATGGATTTTCTATGTGTTTATTTCTTTAGATCACTTGGGCAAACTTGATTGTCACGTAACCCAAACCCTCGTTACTGGCGTTGTGCCTTCAGTTAACTTCACTGAGCTTTGATGTCAAATAAAAAATGAAGTGAGGTCTATAACAGCCTCTCTGATCCAGTATCATTAAAGGTATAATATAAATATCCTGCATTTGATTGAGGAAAGGTCTTTTTGTCATCAAAACCAAAATGGTTGTATAAAATGCATTTAGTTTGACTTTGTAATTAACGTCATTGTTGGATCAATGATTTCAGCAGTAGATGGCGTACTCATGCTGTCTTTTTGCCACTGGCATTTCTCACTTTCTTTGACCAGAAAAAAGGTGGGAATGCCTGCTAACTAGCCTTTGTCTTTGTCTTCCAGCGGGGATCTGAGGAGATTCTTTCTTCTGCTTACACATACCGCCATCTACCATGAGCAGTGCTACTCCATCTACAGGTATTGCTCTTCTTCCCCTTGAATGTTTAAGTAGCTTTTCTGGAGGTTGACAGATGTTGAGAGAGAGTAGGGGATCTTTGGAAGAAGTGAGGCTTGACTAGTGTGCCGAGTCAGGCAGGGTGGCGACTGCCTCTGTCAACAGTGAAATGCTCCGCTTCTCCTGTGGCGTTCCTGCGCACAGTGGGCATGTGCGTGTTTGAAAGGAGCCCACTTACAGCTGATACTGAGGATAAATGTGGAGAACGTGTAGGATGGAACACGATGTCAAAATACTTGAAACCAAAGCACATATGTCAATGCGATTTAGATTTGGTGTGAATAAAGAAGTCTTAATAAAAATTAATCAAGTGTAGGGCTTTTAGTGACGGCTTTCCGGAGTCAGTTGTTGGCAACGCAGTTTGGAAAAACCTGATGAGACTTTTTTTTGGGGGGGAAGAGAGAGAGAACTTGTACCACATATTGCAGACTGATCGTTCACTGAGTGGTTTTCCTGTGAATAATGGCTTCTGTACGACATTCTCTTCCCGCAGCTAATGGCAACGACAGCAAGAAGTTCAAAGGAGACAGGTCTCCGTGTGGCCCCTCCCGTGTGCTCCACGTGCGGAAGATTCCCACTGAGGTCTCCGAAGCAGAAATAATCTCCCTCGGAATTCCCTTTGGCAAAGTCACTAACCTGTTGATGCTTAAAGGGAAAAACCAAGTAGGTGGAGAGAATAAAAGCCACATCAACACGGGTCATTTGCTTCGTTTCTCATTAGCATACTGGATAACAGTGAGGAAGCCCTTTCACAAGGGGAGTAGGTCTTTAAGCTATTGCAAGAAGGATTTATTTAATGTACTCTCGTTTCTTGTGAACCATTACTGTCTTGTATTTTTTATTTATTTTTTTGTATACCGTTCCCAGCCAAATGCCTGTATCGTGGGCTCTAGGGTTGCTAAATTCTCATACGTCCCCATTCATAACCATGGTAATTTTTCCCAACTTTCAACATTTCCAAAATTCCCCAGCTTAACTTCCCATGGAATGGAAAGTTTCTGGAAAGTTTCCGGAAATTTTCTGCCCCTTTGCAACCCTCATGCTAATCCTCGCCTGTTAAGTGTTGGGGACTGCTGGAAGGTTTGAGGGGATCGGTGGTCTCAACGGAAAAGAGCAGACAGAGAGCTAGCTGCAGTCTCGCCTCGTATAGAGATCTGAGGTGTATATGAATACCATATATTGTGTACATACATAATATTTTATGTTGATCCTTTTCAAAAATCTGTCTGACTGCATATGCTGCGTAGCTCAGATGTTGCTGACCGCTTTTCTCACTGTTCTTTCGCCCCAGGCCTTCATAGAAATGGCTTCAGAAGAAGCAGCAATCACAATGGTCAACTACTACACGTCTGCCACTCCACACATCCGCAATCAGCCTGTTTTCATCCAGTATTCCAACCACCGGGAGCTGAAGACTGACAACCTGCCCAATCAGGGGGTGGGTTAGCTTTCCCGCCTCAAGGAAAACCCTCCCTTGAGTTTGTACCCAGAGTGTTTATTTAACGAATGATTTTCTTCACTTTTTAATTAATACTTTTCTTATTGTTGTGCTGTCGATTTATGGCCAAAATATGTGTTTTACATTCTCCTAGCTTAACCCGAGCGCCTGAACAATCACACAATAACGCCTAGAAACCTCAAAGATGCACCATAAATTAGCAACAGGGGAGATTTTGCTGCTAGAATTGGTGTGATAGGAAATGTTTCATTTGTGAACATCACAGAGAGCCCAAGCAGCCCTGCAGGCAGTGAACACGCTGCATTCTGGGAACGTGACCCTGACCAGCTCTGCGTCGGCCAGTGAGGGCGCTCTTGTGCCCGGCCAGAGTCCCGTACTGCGCATCATTGTGGAAAACCTCTTCTACCCTGTCTCACTGGAGGTGCTCCACCAGGTCAGTCCCTCTCCCTCTGTCCTGTTTGAGGAATCCTGTCATTATAGGTTACATATCAGACACAGGTTTGGCTTTTGGGAGGAATCTGGTTGTTTTTAAATGGGTGCCAGTGGCTTATTGGAGAATGAGTTATTTGGCAGGTTTTTCTCTAGCAGATTCAATGGATGTATAGTTTCACTTTGTGTTAGAAGCCACATCCTCCAGCACATTGCTTGTACTTTTTAATGATGTTCAGAGCTATCCGAGAGTAAACTCTCCTTCTTGACAAAAAATAAAAATCACTTGATTAGCCATTTGGTGGAATAAATGGATCTTGCATGTATTTTTGCACAGATTTTCTCCAAGTTTGGGACCGTCCTGAAGATCATCACCTTCACCAAGAATAACCAGTTCCAGGCTTTGCTCCAGTACTCAGACCCTGTGAATGCTCAGCATGCTAAAGCGGTGAGTAGCAGTCCCCGTCTCATCCATGTTAGTGCTGCACAGCCTCTCTGGTGTGTTCAGCGAGGCCCTCTTAGGCCGGCAGGCAGGCTAACCTGTAGCAGCAGAAAGTCCACTTTGTATTCATAGTGATTGGAGTGTTCAGCCTTTGACTCAACAGGGTGGGCCATTTATATGGATACACCTTAATAAAATGGGAATGGTTGGTGATATTAACTTCCTGTTTGTGGCAC
>JAODJX010000119.1:20068340-20099774 GCA_026776945.1 Isichthys henryi | reverse complement strand
CATCTTGAAAAGTTTCCCCCCTCACATATACTAATGTGCCACAAACAGGAAGTTAATATCACCAACCATTCCCATTTCATTAAGGTGTATCCATATAAATGGCCCACCCTGTAGTTTGATTTCTGCAGCCTCAACAGATCTGTTGTTCGAGCTGTGTAACAAAGAACCAAGGAGAGAAAAGCTTTTAACGTGAACATCTCTCTCTCAGACATTGGATGGTCAGAACATCTACAACGCCTGCTGCACCTTGCGTGTGGAGTTCTCCAAGCTGACCAGCTTGAACGTCAAGTACAACAATGACAAGAGCCGGGATTTCACACGTCTGGACCTCCCATCTGGTGACGGCCAGCCCACACTGGAGGCTGCCATGACAACCCCTTTTGGTAAGCCCATATCATTCACACACTGTCCTGAGCTATTTGAAAGTCTGGGTTTGGGAAGAGTCTGGGAAAGGCCTGGGAGTATCCTGGGAAGGGACTGAGATGTTTGGTTTTTGAACAAAATGAGCATGGATGTTATCAGACATTATTTAAACCTTTATTGAGCCCCTTGGTTCAGGTTTCTGCAGTAATGCTTGAAAATCCTAACCACACTTTTTGCTGGGAAGTTAAGCCCGTAATCATTTTCCACCAACAAAATCTTCAGCATGATGAATGAATATGAAATTTCTGCTGAGAAAACCCATATAAATACATATATCTGTATACATGGGTTTCAACTGTTTTTGTTTATTTGTCCAAGAATAGTACAGGGGACTATAAATTAATTTGCAAAGTTTCCGGCTGATCCTTGGAGTTTCCAGATGGGATTGTGCAATGGATTGTCATCCGATGGCATAGAAACACTGAGATGTGCCTCCTTGATGTCAGAAAGTCAGTGAAGGGTTTTTCTAAACCTGGCGTGCGTCAAACTGTCATCAAGCCAAAGATGTGTCAGAAAAAAGACAGCGAGTATCATAAATGGGCTTCCATTTCTCCTTTCTATGGCCTGTTCCTGTGCAACACGCAATAGTCTATGCTTTGAAAAGCCTGGTGTAAATCGCAGAACTGTCGCAGAAAAGTCATCTTTCATAGAGAAATTCCAGTAAGATGGCAAGGATTGGTCTTCGAAAAAATAAATAAATAAAGGGAACAGTGAAACCTTGTATCCATTCGTCCAATTTCCAGCCAATCACCATCTAGTACAGGGTCAGAAAGCAAACCACCACTTTATAAGACAAGATGAAATGACTGTCTGCCTGTGTGCTTCGGCTTTTCGAAAAGATGCCTTATATATGTATATATGCCTAGGCTCTTGTCACGATCATTTTACCCTGGCCGACGTGCTCAGAAGGGGAGAGATCACCGGCAGCTGGGTTGTTGGTAAGTCCCTCTCCCCCCTGCCATGTTTACACTCACTTTGCATTCATAGCACCTTTTACCGATAACTCAGCAGAGGAAGGATTAGGGGTGTAGATCGTAAATCAGGCCACACATGATTCAAGTTGATTGCAGTTTTTTTAGGGACTGATTCCATGCATCAGAAATCTTTCATTTTTACCATGATTTGCATTTGACTATCTGATGATATTGATTACTTAAATGTTTTACTTCTCAAATATGACCGTGGAAATGTCACACGATATTAATGGAATAGAATGTCTGCATATTAGTTTTTATTGTTGTACTTAAACGGGGATAACAATCGAATGTAAATTGACGAAAATGTCAGCTACTGAACTGTACGCGAATGCATAAAGTAGGTGTTGCTTGATTGGCAGCTTTCACCCAGGTGAGCAAGTGGAGCACCGATGTGGAAATTTGCTGATGCAGATTAACAGGGTGTCATTACATTGCTTTTAATTCTGTGGAAAACGAAAAATCGAACTGCAGGCAAGACTTAATAATAAACGAAAAACATGCCACAGGCCGATACTTCGAGACCCTCTTATTAGTGGTGAATGAGTCCATGAAGTTATTCATTTTCCACTAAGGAAAATGGCTGACAGTCCAATTAAGTAATTTCCATTATTTTAGTAGTCGTGTCTTTAGCTTGGCCAAGACATATAAGACCGATGCTGTTATGTTACTCAGTATATTGTGCGTTTCTAAGGCTAACATTACCTTTTACTTAGCTAACTAGTTAACCTCTTTTGTGCTATGAAGCAGGGGTGTTTCCCAAAAGCATCGTAGCGCAAAGATTACCTTAACAATTTGATGGAGCGTTTTGCGCTATAAAACAGGAGCGAGTTCCCAAACATGTTGTAACACAAAGATCATTAAGTAGACCTTCCTTTTATAAATATAAATGTTTCGGAAATTTGCATGCCGGCGCTGCTCCTTTGTGTATCTACCTGCAGCACGCGAGCGAGAGCAAACTAGGAGGAGGATTTTGCCCCCAAATATCGATTTTTATAATCGATTTGGATGCTACAGATTGATGCCGTTAAATCGCCACTTTAATAACAAATTTCTCACAATGCAGCTTTACATCCCTGCAGAGGCTGTGCTTTTGAATTTGACCTCTTGAAGTGAAAGTCCCTGCAATTGTAAATAGGGAGGCCTGTTAAAATTGGGCTGTGAAGCTTTTTAAGTGGCTATAATTGTCATTGCTATGGTCATTTTATACATGTTACCGTCTTCTCTTATGAAATTTTGAGTTTTGAGTGAAACGTAACTAAGTATTCCTAATAAAACAAATATTCTGAAGCCACCCTGAGGGATGTTTGCTCTGGTAAAGAGACTCTCACAGTCAAACACTGGTGATTTCCTCACGAAGGACATTTACCGTGGCTGAAGAAAGTCATGCGAGATGTTCTGTTTCCCCACATGGCTTCCTACCATCTCATTATGTGTTATACGTGGTAGATGATTTTAAACAATGTGATGTACAATTGGGAAAGCTGGGTCAGACCTGGAGTAATTGAGGTTAAGGGTCGCGCTCAAGGGCCTAATGGTGCAGTTGTCAGTCACGGGATTTGAACCAGCAACCGGGATACCAGGCATGGAATAGTAACCTACGGAGTTGCACACCGCTCCTGTTTTATGCAGCACAATTTGTTTTGCACACAGTGCTGGTGAAAATTCAGGATACCCTTCACCCTGTACTGTTCACTTGTTAGTACTGCATGCACCTATTGACCTTCAGGGTGACTGTTCTGTGCCCCTGAGAGCCCCCACCTCTTACACTGACCCAGCTGCTAAGTCTCCCCTGGATGTCTCTCCCTTGTAGGGGCTCCTGGTATCATCTCCTCTCCCTACACCGGAGGTCCGGGATTCGCTCCCAGTATTGGCTTCGCCCAGGGAGCAGGTGTGTCAGATCCCACATGACCGTTGCTGACATCGATAATCCTCCTTTCCTGCCCCAGGGTGTCTGTGTGTGGGTGTGTGTCGTATGTTAGTGTGAGATGGCAGAAGAAAGGAAGTTCAGTTCCCAACTTGGCTTCTCAGAGCCCTTTCCGATTAGCTTGAGCTGCTGAATTAAACAAATTAAACACTGAAAGAATCAAGACGTTTCGTATATTACATTTATTTTGTTTTTGGAGTAATGTAGTCCATTTTAATAAAATTATAGGCATATATAATTTTCGAATAATGTTTTTTTTTAAGATTGGTTCTTCAGTAAAATATTCTAAATTAGTTTGCCGTGAAACTTTATCAGAATAATACATTTTTATAAGTTTCATTTATATAAATCAGTGATTAACAACCAACCTGAATATGGTAAATAACCCCTAATTGCAAAGTTGATTTGAGGAGAGCAGCGCCACCTACAGCCTGTGAAGGGTGTAGATTGGTTTTGGTGTGATGTTTGATTTTTTTTGATGTTTGATTTGATTTTTTTGAATACTGCACAACATCACTAAGATGTTGTTTGGATGTGTGTCTGTATGGCTGGTGTCTCTCCGTTCACCTCTTACAGCTCTTCCCGTCACTCTAGGACTGTCCATGCAGTCAATGCCCGGCAGCCTGGGGCCTTTGGCCATCCCGACGTCAGCTGTGACAGGGAGGATGGCGCTCCATGGGATTGCCCCCACTGCTATGCACTCGGTCCTCTTGGTGTCCAATCTCAATCCCGATGTAAGTCTGTGGAAATGGTCTTCACTCAGTCTATGCCATGGTGAACCTTCCTGCTTGTGGGCACTAACGCAGAGTTTATCTTCATTTCTCATATAGAGTATATCACCACATGGACTCTTCATCTTGTTTGGTAAGGAAACTTTTCATCTTTCAAAATGGGTGTGTTTTCACCAATTAATGGTACCCCTCTGGATTTAACTCTCCTTTGCCTATATGTGTGATGTACGTTTACCCATTTGGATTCCCCTATCCTCTGCCTGTCTGTGCGGTATACGTTACCCTCTGGATTTCCCTCTCCTCTCTCTATCTATTGATGTACATTTACCCCACTGAAAATCCCAGTCCTTTTTCTGTCTCTGTGGTGCATGTTTACCCCTCTTGATTTCCCTCTCCTCTGTCTATCTCTTGATGTACGTTTACCCCTCTTGATTTCCCTCTCCTCTGTCTATCTCTTGATGTACGTTTACTCCTCTGCATGTCCCTGTCATGCTGACCCTGCTCCCTTCTCTGGTCCCCAGGGGTCTATGGGGATGTGCAGAGAGTAAAAATTCTCTTCAACAAGAAAGAAAATGCCCTGATACAGATGGCAGATGCCACACAGGCACAGCTTGGTAAGGAAAGCTTCTCATTGCTCAGTCTAGTTTGCTTTTTTTGTATGTACGACCTTGGAGATACCCGAGGCAGTCTTGCGTTATTGTTGTCTTTTTTGCAGCAATGAGCCACTTAAACGGGCAGAGGCTTCATGGTAAGGTCATCCGCGTGACAATCTCCAAGCACCAGACTGTCCAGCTGCCCAGGGAAGGTCAGGAGGACCAAGGACTGACTAAGGATTTCAGCAGCAGCCCATTGCATCGCTTCAAGAAGCCTGGCTCTAAGAACTTCCAGAATATTTTCCCTCCTTCTGCGACCCTTCATCTTTCCAATATCCCGTGAGTCTCCTGATTTCTTCAGGCATTCGCTAAAATATGCATAGTATGCCGTTTGCTGTGTTGTCTAAGATTTGTAGTAAATATTTCTTTAAAATGTGCATTTTTACACAGTCGAGTTTTACGTCCGATTTGCTAAAATCGCAGCATACATGATAATTGCCTGAAATCTTCATTCATAAGTCATTCTGCCCAAATCATTGTTGCTGAAGGTTATAGAAACATCTGCATAACTCCAGCTAGGCTTTAGTGCCTTTTGCACATTCTTCCTGTGTTCATTTGGCGACGGGTGACCCCTGGTTGCCCTTAAACAAAGATGAGATTTACAGTGGCTCTCTGCTTTCTGTCTACAGGCCCTCAGTGACGGATGACATTCTAAAAGACCTTTTTGCTGGCACTGGATATACAGTAAAGGCCTTCAAATTTTTCCAGTAAGCTCATTGTCTTCATCAGAACTTTACCTACCATCTTTTTTTTCTCTCATATGCAAATTAAATTACCTCTCGAATAACAGTTTCCGCACTTGAGCTTTCAACACTCCTTGATTATAAGTAGATGCTTTAGTGTATGCTAAGAAAGGGAGAAACTTGGGTGTGATATATGGGTAATGCCACTAGGTGGAAGCATTGTTTAATATTATTAGTCTTATGGTTTTCTTATGTTCAGGTATAATGTGTGAAGGTGTGCCTGATGTTGACAGCTGGTATAGCCATAGTGATGTTCATGAATTCTGGATGCCAGGTGATCTTGCACCAGGTCTGGTCAGGTTGTGGAGCATGCGCTGACGCAGCGCCTTGCTGCACCCACCACACAGCAAAACTCCTTGGGATCCCGGCCATCAATACCCCAGACAGATACACGGTCCGGTCCCGCCCTCCAGAAATGACCATTCATCTGGTGCAGCCAGGTGTTACGTGGGCGTCCCCTTGGCCTGGTCCAGCCGCTTAGGTTCTCAGCAAAGAGGATCCTGCGAGCCGGATCACTTTCAGGGAAACGCGCCACATGGCCGCAATGCGATACCTGATGCTCTGTAACAATGCAGGTAATGTGCCTCATTCGGGACTCCTCTACCAACTGCTCATTCGACACAAAGTCAAACCAGCAGTACCAAAGGATTATCCGAAGAGACACAGTACCAAAGGAGTCCAGTCTTCGTCTCTGGATAGCGTCCATGTCTCACAGCCATACAGCAAGACAGGAAGCACCAGGACACTAAAGACTTGAACCTTCGTCCTCTTACAAAGATCTCGAGAACGGCATACACCCCTTTCAAGCAACCTCATGACCCCCCATGCACTTCCTATCCATCTGCTGACTTCATAGGAAGAGTCACCAGAGACATGAATATCACTGCCGAGGTAGGTGAATCTCTGAACAAGGTCAACATTCTACAGAGTAGGAGCAAGAACACACCCCTGGTGAACCCCAGATTGAACTATGAAGAACGCAGAGGTTCTCCCTCCACTCTGCACAGCACTCACAGTACCAGTGTATAGGCCGGCCATGATGTCCAGTAACAGTCTCAAGATGTCCCACAGGGCAACTCGATCAACTGAATCGAACGCTTTATGAAAATCGACTAAGGCTGCAAAGTACCCTCAGTTCAAGGATACGGTCTATGGTAGACTTCTTAGGCGTAAAACCAGACTGCTCTGGCCGCTGACAGGCAAGTAATGATCACGGATCCTGTTAAGGATGACCCTAGCAAGGACCTTACCCAGCACTGAAAGCAGTGTTATCCCTCAGTAGTTGCTGCAATCCAGGCGATCACCCTTCCCTTTCCAGATAGGAACTATATGGAAAAGTCCTATTATTCATTCAGTTGGGATGACGCCTGACTATGAAATGGAAGCAAAGATTGCCTGAAATGCCAGGAGGACAGCCTTACCACCAGCCTGGAGAGGTTCACCCCAGATACCACAGATCCCTGCGGCCTTCCCTACCCTCAACTGATTCATCACCTGTGCAATCTCAGTGAGACTGGGTGGTTCACAGCTGATCGGAGGGTCATCTTCGAGAACACAGAGATGTCCAACACCCAGCTGGAGGGTTAGCTTTAAACAGTTGCTCAAAGAAACTGTCGCAGCAGGTCACAACTGCAGTGTCATCCGTAAGGACTTTTCCATCACTCGCTCTGACTGAAAGTCTCAGCTTCAGATGTGCGTAATGCTTCGATTCCTTCTGTACACAAGACGTGGGTCACTAGACCACAGATGGTGTGTCACCTGCTCACAGATTTGTCTAATAAACGCCGCATTATTTGCCCTCAGAGCCCTCAGCCGTCCTTCTCAGTTCCCAGTACAGACTGGAGTTGCCATCAAGTCATGCGCTGTGACTCCTTTCGATAATATCCTGGGTGCCCTGCAAGATGAAACGCCTCCTTCTGAGAACACCGGCAACACCAACACAACCCTTGGCAACCTTCAGGATCTTTTCACGGAAGGTCTCCCACATCACATTAGAGTCAGCAGTCTCACCCAAGTCTGCAAGTTCATAACACAAATTGTGTGCAAACTCATCAGAAACAGCTTGATCTTGGAGTCTGACTAAGTCCAGCCTCATTCTCCTAGTAGGTGGTAGTCTACTGGATCTAAGCTGAATGAGTAGCAACAAGAAGTCTGTAGTTGGAAACTGGGCACTTCAGTAGACCCTGCAGTTCTGCAGGAGCCTCCGTCTACCCATGAGGATGTGATCGATCTCCTTCGCCGCACCATCGGTATTGGAGTATCAAGACCAACGATACGGCTCAGGACATTGGAACCAGGATCCTTTCACAAAGTCAAGGAACATGTAGCCACTTTCATCCCAGTCTCCAGACCCATGGGGAGCAACACAATCCTCATAGTCAGTACCAGTGGTCGCATTGAAGTCACCCATGACCAGAGGAGTGTCACCTCGTGGGCACTCTTCAACCACCAAAGTTGCAAGTAAAATGTCTCCCTCAACGAGACATCACTCACCACGGTCAGAGCAACAACAGAAAAGATACCCAAGGAGTGCCTTAGCCTGAGTATCATGATATTCTCGTGACACCAGACACCATCGGAAAAAGCCGATCCCCTACTGCAACAGCTACTCCTTGAGTTTGACAGCTGTTAGACCAACCAGACCAAAAGTAGGTATACCCACCTACAGAGATCTGACCACTCCTTGGTCTGCATACCTCAGAGAGTGCTGCCACCAAAATGCAGATTTTACGAAGCTCCCCTTCCTGTGGGCGGCTTCAGCAGTGTTACTCCTGTGGAGAGCAAAAGAGTATTGTGCTTGTTTGTATTGAGCAATTGAGTTGCTTCCCTTGGAAGTTGGAGGACTGCTTGCAGGGCCGGATTCAGTTTAATGTCATACCCCGGACACATGTCTTGCACCTTGGAATAGTATATGGCAAGATAATGACTGATAGCAGTGTGTTAAACTAGCAAAGTGACAAGCAACAGTACATTATTATTGTCCACTCACATCTTCTGAGATGTGTAATGGTTTTACAGTAAAATAATACATTTCAGTATAGAAAATGTTGATTTTGCACAGGGTGCAACAATGTTATTCGATATTGTTGGTTTAGTGCTTTATGATCTCTATATGTGTAGTGTAGTTTGCTGAATATTTTAAGGTATGTTATTTATGTATGAATGTCATTTTCACCCTTGATTTGACACGTGTTTTGGTTTATAGGAAAGACCACAAGATGGCTTTGATCCAGCTTGGCTCTGTGGAAGAAGCCATCCAGGCGCTGATTGATCTGCACAACCATGACCTGGGGGAGAACCACCATCTCAGAGTGTCCTTCTCCAAATCTACCATCTAACAGCCACTTTTGCACATGGAAACTTTTGCTCCCTGGCCTTCAGGAGAAAACAGTGATCAGCTGAATTAGAACTAGCGATTTATGGAAAAAAATCATAATAGATTCATTTTGATAGTTAGATTTTAAAAATGGAGTAGACTTCGAACGTTCAGAGAGGAACGCATGGTGAAGGCCAGTTCTGGATTCAGGGGAGGATCTTTAACATCCTCGTGCGACCATTGCCTTGGGTGTCGTGCTTCGGAACCTCCTTTGGTGGACTAGTCGGGGGTCAGCGTATCAGGGGAGGCGCATCTGGAACCCCGGGGTTCACTTTCACACTGATGTTTGACGGCACGTGGACCGTGACCAAATGCTGCATCTACGAAACTAGCCATTTTGGTTTGAAGAGCCATGAGCAGGAGGGAGCGGTGAGTTGTCAGGCCTGGACTCGGCCTTCTCAGCGGAAGGGCAGTGACACCTTTCATTTCCTGTGGTATTCATGCCAAGTGTCTTGCTGTGGTTGGAGGTTATCGCACAAGGGCCGCTGTTGGGGGCGGCGACTGGCGCCTAAGACTTGCCTGCGGATTCCCCAACAGGATCGGTGCGGCGCTGCAGTTTTGGAACAACCCGAGACCAGGCTGCCGTCTTATTTAGTCTTTATTTAAGGAACATTTTGCACCTTCATCATTTAGTTTACTGTGCAAAGGCTTTTAGACACAGAAGTTGGTTATTTGTGAAAACTGACGGCAAATAAATGTGCTTTTCGTCCGCTCCTCTAAACGAGGTTTGCGGATGGAGCTGGCACGTTGGCGGAGGTCCACCTCACGTATGCAGTCGCCGGCGATGGCGGCGAGATCACTGCGGCGTGGACGTGCAGAGTGGAGTGGCTGCGCCATGATCGTACTGGAACACTCATACACTCGGTGCTCAGGTGAAGAAAAACCGTGGAATCATGAATGTGAAGAGACTGGAGAGGGTGACTGTCATTAGTCTAGAGTATGTAGGTAAACCAGTCCATTTGTTTGATCACTTTACCAGATGAATCTGTAACGTGTAGCAAGTGCTACCTTCTCTGAGAACCTGTAGCCTTGCCTTGATTCATTTCTCAGCTCCTTTCATCTTAGTTCCTGTTGCTTTGTCCTTTCGGTTGTTTCCTTATGGCAAAAAAATACCCCCCCACCTCCCATTTGCCTTGCAGTGTTACCAATTAAACCAAACTTTGCATGTGTGCCTAGATTTGGAGATGAGTACACCAGGGAACTGCAGAAAAAGAAGAGTATCGCTCTCATGGTATAGAAGAGAAGAAGCGGAGTACATAAGACCATGAGTGATTGACTTGGGTCTCATTGGGTTGGGTAGCAAGTTACCTTTAACATTCCAGGGAGGGTTGGCGTGATCTGAGGTTCTCGTGATGCAGTAGAATTGTGCCTCTGTCCCCAAGGTCACCCACTGGCACCGTCTCCTTCTTACTCCTAGGAAAAGCAACATGTAAGCAAAAGCAAGGCTTGGTTACTGTTTTCACCTAAACCCGGAGAGGAACAAAAGGCAAACATTTATTTTAAAACATTCAAGCTTTTCCCTCTCACAATTTTTTTTTTTTTTTTTTTTTTAGGTTTACAGTCTTAAAATAATTCAGGTCTGTATATTTTACAAATTGTCAGGATTTTTAAAAGGAAAATTACTTATTTTTGGTAATAAGTTTTTTTATGGAAGTGAAAAGAAATCTGTAACTTCCTGGGTTTTTGTACCAATATAATCACTCAAGAAATCACAGAGAAATCATATTACTGTGTCTTCACTTAATTTCTTATTATGTGCCTTATTATGTGCTCATAATCAAATAGATTCTAGAAACCTTACCTAAGATATATACTACTTTGTGGGGTTGGTGAGAGAGTTCCTTTGTTTTACTTGTCTTAATTGGAAGTGTGTGTTGTTGTTGTTTTTCAGTGCACGTAGTGGATTGAATGGTTAACTAGACTTACAGTGCGTGCTGTGGGCTTCTAACCCTTACGATTATGGCATCTTTAATTATGTGAAGATGAAACCATTTTGGACGGATCTGAGCTTCATTCTTCTTTGGAAATGATTCGCAAACCTTGTTTGGGACTTGCATTGGCATTTCAGCTGAACAAGTTTGTTCATATCGCAGTGCCTAAGTCAGCCATCATTGGCACAGGACCGATGCCAGTGGGCTTCTTTCCCAGAGAGCTCATTCAGACACGTGCCTGAAATATGTATTTATGGTGCAAATCATCTTCTCCCTTCCACTGTTGGAGAGAAACCAATGAGATCACATTTACACGACAATACGCTTCATTTTCAGTGGTGCTTTGCATTCTATTAAAGCCTCTTTATTTCCCTGGAAACTTTGAAAGGAGAGTGGTTCGGATGAGCCTACACAGTTTATTAAGTTGGTGGAGTAGGATGAAAATTGTGAACGCATACAGACAGGGAAAAATTATGGTTTATTTGTCTGAAAAATGAGACAAACGGATTATCTGGCAGAAACCTTAGGAAATGCTGGGTGTTCATGTGAAGTCTGTGCACAGAGGGCCTGATTGATGCTCGTGAGGCCAGGATCCCCTGCTGTTGCCATGCTGTTCTTCATTATGGTAGATGCACAGGACCAGAAATGGCTTTTCTGCAGATGTTTCATGTAGATTTTTCACGATAATGGCTTAAACTTTATCAGACTGAATTGTGAATCACAAATAATCAAATATGTCCTCTGATTAATTTGGTTGTATTAATGAGATACGGCCTTTAATGTACTCTAACTCTGTGGCATTTGATCACGTTTCTAGTTATGAGAAAATTATGAATACATTACAGCTCAAGGACTTTGTAAATAGTCATAGCAGTTAACATAAAAAGATTAGTTTCTTTTCATTACATCTCCTTACGGGTTCCTTGTGGCGTATTTGCTATTTTCAAGGGCTATTTCAGTAAAAGATATTGCATGCCTTAAATATGAGAGAAGCTGCCATTAGTCACTGCTGCTTAATTTCAATTAATGTATTATTGGATTCTTTATTGTACGTAAATGCAATGCAAGGACCAAATTAATTGATCATGCCAATGGCAGGTGGACCAAGGTTCGTTAAATGCTGCCGTTATAAATAATTTGGAATCAGATCCTACCTAACAACTGAAGTTTTTTTTTTTTATTTAGAAAAGCACCGTTCTTGAAATTCAGCTAAACTAACTACAAAATGCTTTGCCGATACTAAATTTGGGGGAAAAACATGCGACAAAAAAAACGAATACCCGATGCAACCAAACCAAACACAACAGGTACACTAGTGATGTTCTGAAAGATGTTCTTGTGACACGAAATTGGCACGGTTCCGGACATTAGAGGATCTCATGCCTGTCGTCGTTCTCCATCGTCCCTCTTGCGCCACTTCCATGTGAAGTCGGTGAAAATCAGTTTCCCCTCAATATCTGGAAGATTCATTTGGTGTGTAGTGGGGACTTGATTAAAAGACGTGCAGATCTTTCTAAATGTTTTCAGGCAAGCTTCCTTGTTTCCGTTGAGGCCCACAGCACAGAGTGTCCCTTTAAGAATGCTTTGGTTAGCCCTTTTGTGTGAATCTGTCTGAGATGCATCTTCATGATTGTTATGTAGGGATGTAACCATTCACTGTATAATATACATATATATATATATATAATTTTTTTTTGCTTTTCTCTTTTCCGTTATCCTAGCTTGTTGATTTTATCTTTGGTGTGATGTTTTAAAGAAGGTGTGAAACTGCTTTCGGTTGTCCTCTGTCATTGTTTCATCACAGGGTTTGGGTCATCCATTACTTTTTGGGGGGGGAGGGGGGGGGAGCTTAATCCAGGTCATTCCTGGCAAACCGTATTTATTTTAAAACTGATCAGGGGAAGCGCAGGTGTCTCTAAGCCAATGGCTGCATTGGATCTTCCCCCACCCCCCCCTCCCCATTCAATAACTGATTTTCCTTCTGAGTCTTTTTTTATTGATTAAAGAGTCAGATTCCAAAACCATGTGGGGGCAAAATGACCCCGGACACAAGACTCGTGGGTCTTTTTAGTTATTTTGTGTTCAGTCGTAGGGATTTAGATAGAAGAAGCTCATTCACATTTTAAAGTACCTTATTAATCAGCTAAACACAATATTCATATTTTACCTTATTAAAAAAAAAACGTATAAAACCGGACCAAAGTTTTTTGTGCCTTTTACAGACCTTAATTACATACGATTCTTTTTTTACTGTCAAAAATCGTGTACACAGTGTCTTGCTTTTCAAATTGTATGTGATTGAATAGACTAAAAAAGGAGATTCCAAGGCAGTCTTTTAAATAAATGTGTTTATTTTTTTATTAAGTATGGCACAAGATTGTTTGAAGTCCAGTCATAATTTTATTTATACAGAAGACATATGATTAAGACTAATTTATTTGCATATTTGGCTGTTCTCTCACTCTGTCTGTCTCAGCAAAGCCACATATGCATTTGATAATTTTCTCATTTACTTAGTCGTTTTAATGAGAATGGCTGTTTAAATGGAAATATTCCCAGGACCTTCTGAATAGGGTCAAACCTGTATCTCAGTTTATAATGTACAATGTTTCACAGAAGAAAATCGATTTTTTTTTTTAAAAGCTTTAGAAAAAAAAAGTCACTAAGCAAGTCTACAGACACCAAAGGATTATTTGGATTTGAGCTTTGTGCAGACCATCGAGTTAACGATGCAGATGAATAAACCGTAGTGTCATTTGTGTCGTGAAAATTAAACGCTATTTTAACAGCGAAATTCTCATCCCTTTGTGTAAATGCCAGGCTGCAGTGGAGGAGCATCTCTGGGGACGTGAGCCTCAAGTTCATCTTTAGGCTCAGTTTTTTCCCCCCCCCCCGCATTTTTCAGTTGGAAATGTGATAACACCATTTTGTTTGAATGTTCAGTACAATAAGGAAACAAATGCTGTATATATATTTTCCCCTTTGTTTTCCTTATTTTTTCCTTTGTTTCCAGTGTTTGGGAACAAAAATATATATTTTGCAATATAAAGAAAAAAAGCAGACTTTGTTTTGTGCATTTTTACTGAGTTTCGAGAAGCAGCGTTCCTTTGTAAAGCGGTAAGTGTGGCACCATTGGTCACGAGAGAGTGGCTTCCACTGTTGACTTAATGTAATGACATGCAACTAGAGGTTTGATTATTAAAGAAACATGTTTTCTAATTTTGCAGTGTGCATGGCGTTTCTGTATTTTATAGAAGACAGTTTGGGTTTGTATTGCCTATAATAATATTGCTATTACTATGAATACTACTCCAGATACTACCCTGCTTACTTTCTCCCTGACTTCAGTTGTAGCATGCCTTAAATAAATGTAATGACATCGGTACTTTCCTTAGTCCTCCTGTGTCTTTGTCTTACCCCGGGTTTCAACTTGCTCTGCATCAGTCTCCATGTTTCCTTGGCTTTCTCCTCCTCTATTGGTTGAAGGCCACTTGAGGCAGACGCCTTCATTGGCTATCCTGTCTGGTCGCTGAGGGCTTCAGTCAATGAGCTGCTTTCTACTACTTCTCTCTCTCTCTTGAGTGGTTTGTAGTGCATCTATACTGTTCATTCCTATTGGACCACTCCAGCACCCACTCTGAAGTCTCGTCTGAAATTCAGTTTACAGTATATACAGAGGTTAAACTTGGGCGACTATGATATTCATTATGTAAAATTCCAGGGAAGCTCCCTATTGCTGTAACAGTTAATCTGCAGGACACTTTTTAAAAATCCTCATTTGTTAAACTGCATTTAAGCGAAAATTGGTGTTATGCAACCAGTCAAGCTGTTGAAATCAATTAGATCAGTATAACTTCATTGCATGTGTGAGTAACATCACTTCAGTTCGGTCCCTGTTCTGTAAATGCCCGGAAGCATCATAGGAATATGCAGCAAAGCTCAGCATTCTTTCATAAACTTAATCTCCACATCCCTGCAGCTACTTGGCTTTCTTTGATTTTCCATGATATGCCTATTTGCAGTAATACCTGCTCTGCCACGGGCTCTACAATGACATTGTTTCATCTTCAACGCAATAAATATACATTTTCATGCATTATGGGCTACTCTTGATGCTTAAATAGAAGCAGTATAACAAGCACCTGTTTGTAAAGTACATGCAAAATCTATTGCCATATTGCCACCGTTTGGAACGAAACACGTCCATTTTTTGCTTTGAAGAGGGGTTTTTGTTGCTTTATAAAATTACATTTCCTGTGGACAGATCTAGTTGTGCACCAATGTTTCCCTAAGAAATAAATTTCCAGCTGTACTGTCCTGGATGTTTCCTGCCTCTTTAACACAGAGCAGCGATCAATTTAAACATGTATATTTCAAAGTGTCCCTCCCCCCAGAATAATGTTTCACAGTGGTTTCTGTTTGTTTGATTGACTGTTTTGTTGCCACATTAGTGTGCAGTGACACCCAGAACCAAGCAGGCGAGAGATGATTACAATTTGAGAATTTTATATTTGTTACATTAAATGAACTGTCGTGACGTAACAATAAAAAGTTATTTTGGTGACTAGTTTGTATCAAAGTCAAAACAGATTGGACACGAGGAAAAAAAAAGAACAGTATTTCCATTCCTTTGTCGATTTGTTGTCTTTCATTAACATAATTCAATCTAAGCATGTTTGTTCTTTCACAGGTTGGTGGTGTATCAAAGGAGGTGGATAATCCCAAAATGGGCATGTTATCTAATTGGTCCATACTTGAATGCCTCCTGTTTAGGGTGGGGTTATCAATGTTGGGGGTCAGAGGCCTGTTGGTGATGACTGTAGAGTGTGTAGGGATTGATGACTTTTTCCAGACTTTCTGCTTCATGTGCCGAGCGCCAGTACAGTGGTGGCTGACCTTCCGATCCTTATTTGTCAGCATTCTTGGTTTAAACCATTTGGAAGTTCTGAATTTAGCTTGTTAATCCAGTCCTGAAATGTGAAGGGGACACTGGACCCTGAGTAAAGAAATGTGGCACGAGAAGTTTTGGTCTTTCAGCCCCTCCAAGCATTAATAATCATCAGGCACTTGGTCCTACTACTGCAGTTTCAATGTCTTTGTTTTAGGACTTCACATCCCCTTCAGGTCATCAAGAGATGATTTTTTTTTTTTTACCATTGTACCACTGCGTTAATCCTTAACCATAACCACACTGGTGACTCTGCTAAACTCTGCTGTCAGAATGTCAGCGTCACTGAAAGTTCAGCTGTGCAGTAATTCTGTCATGTGTGTTATACATGTATCATCATAATAAGGGCAGCATCTTCAGAATTGGTGAGGTCATCTACTGTGACTCGGCACAATTGTCAAATCCGAGTCATTCTGTAGCTGTTGTACATGTTCAGGTGGTAACAGAATCATCTGTGAACCGCTCTGAAAAACCAAGAGCTTACTCCACCTTTTCACAGCCAGAGTCATCCTATAACCCTGAGAGGTAACGGGATCGAACACGGAGCCTGCAGGAAACCAACAGCCGATCGTGCACGCTCTCACAAAATTTATACACAACTATTACATTTGTATTTACGAATGAGACCGAAGATCAGGTAAATTAGCACTGCTACAAAGCTTATAAAATTAGCATTAATGCTGAATTAACAATGGATGGGTGTGCTGGAGAAATGGCAGCGTATTTTCCTTAAAGTTTAGATGTCATCATTGTCATCATCTTCTCCATCTTGATGGCAAGAGTCATATCGCCCTTAATCTTCAGCTTTCCAGACATAAATGCCATCGTTGGCTTCAGTTGACCTGTTAAGAAAAGGCACAATCCCAGCCCTTATTATTTAATCGGAGGAAGCATACAACTAAAATGCAGGCATAGTTTTTTATACTCGGTCCAGTCCATCCATCTTGGGGATGCTAGCTTTCTGTTTTAAATAATCTGCTCGACAGATATTGTGCAGTTACAACAGGTATGAGTATCAAGGGACCATAATGACTAAAACCATACTTCTATGCCCGCTGCTGTCAATGTCACAAACCACACACTGTCAGTGAAAAAAGAAGTACCTGATGATATAATTACTTGTCACTAGGGCTGTACCTTCAAGGGTCTGCCAATTGTCCCCTAGCTGTAGGTAAATGTACCTTTTAAGGTACAGAAATAGACTGAGGAACATTTTTGTATCACTGGGGGTACATTAATGTTGTTTGTTCCATGGGAAACAAAACTGTACCAAGGCTGTAACCTTTTTCTGACCACGTGATCAGACACGTTACAGGGTCGCTCCCATGGCCACCATCTTCCTCGCTGTATCACAGCCCACCTTTAAACATCTTGATGAAGTCCACGCCGTCCAGGGTCATGATGACATCCGCCTCCCCGTTCGGGGGCTCCCCAATGCCTGCGCTTCCCGAACCATTCTTCAGGTCGATGTACCACACGCCGGCATCGTCTCCTGAGGACATCAAGCCCCACCTCCCGTGAGTCAGCAGTATGTGGTTACGGCTGCCGCTTGCCGAGGCGAGTACGCGACTCAAGCAGCCACTCACCAGTGATGTTGAACTTGTAAACTCCCTGCGTTGTTTTAATGACATCGGGGCTCAGGATTCCCTGAATGGCTCTGAAGGTGTCAGCAATGGGTCCGCTTGCCATGTCTCCTGCACCTCTCTGTTCAGCCTTAGTTCCTGTGGGGACCACAGTGAATGATTACAGCATGGATCTTCTTCAGTCATGAATTATAATACTAATTATAAATTGATACTTTTATTGAGCCCCTAGGGGGTCTTTTTTTTTTTTTTTAACACCTCCCTCAACTTGCTCTTTGTAGAGTAAGCTGTCCACAAAGGGCAGCCACCTGTTGGGGTGCCCAGGGAGCTGGGGGTTAAGGGTCTTGTTCAAGGATCTGCTGATGTGCTGAGGCTGGGTTTGAACTGGTGACCTGATTACAGGCACTCAGGCTTAGCTCACTGAGCCTCATGCTCCCCAATGGAATGGTAGAGATTCAAAGACTGATCCTACATTATCTCCTGCTCTCCCTCCGATTTCCCAATCTGTCCACCATTCTTGTGATCAGACAGTGCCTACAGCCTGTGCACCATTCATACTATTTAAAGAAACCATTCTACTCAAAGGAATCCTTTCAAGGTCACTGTCAGATTGATCCTAATTATTCACAGTAACTATGGATGACAGTTTGCCTCTGTTCTCACCCTCGTCCTCCATTTGCTTCTTAACTTCTTCTGGGTCGCTGTCCAGGAAAAAGTCAGGGAGCAGAGGATGTCCTGTTCAAACACACAGAATCAGTTCGTTCATCCATCCATCCATCCGACAGGTGAACTAACCTCCTTAAGGTAAACCCACAAAATGAGATGGCTTAACGGTTTTAAACAACCTGATTCTTCTACGACCAAGATTGTTTCATTTTACCAAAGACCAGCACTGTTCCCTCATTAAAACCAGCACATCGACTGAATGAATTGCAGGCAGTCCCAAGGTTACGAAGGAGATCCATTCCCTAAGTCTGCCCCAATTTGAATTTCTGGGGGAGTCGGAACAGTAATAACAGAAGTAACTTCACACAGTACTGTACTTCAAATTGCTGAAGCCATGCAAAGTTTTATGAGTGTCAAACTAGTGCATGCTTTTGAATCATTGTATTTGACCTATCCCGCTGAGGCAGACGCTGCCCCCTGGAGGAGGGGCAGTTCATGCTGGTGTACAGGAGTGTGTCCAGCAGTCACCAGCATTGCAAAGCCAGTTTGGCACCTTATGGGAAACTAAAAACTGGACGAAACCAGTGCCCAGATAAACGAATGTTCACACAAACGCACACACCACCACTCCACGTAAACGATCACCCTGGGTTCTTTTAAATCAGGGCTAGATAAGATTTTAACAACTGAGCCATTAGTTAAGTTCTCCCCAAACAAACTCGATGGGTCGAATGGCCTCCTCTCGTTTGTAAATTTTTGTTCTTATCACACACCTGGAACAACAGCATATGTGTCAAAGTCAGAGATTCCTTCCGCCCTCAGTATGTCCTCGTCGATGATGAAATTGCCCGTGTAGGTGGTGGGCTTGTTCAGGATAGAGTAGGCCGCGTCTGCCATGATGTCCACCTTCCTGCACTGCTTACTGATGCCAGAACCTCCCAGCATGTCCATGGCTGCCGTCTGAATGGCTGGAAGAGAAAGACGGCCATCAGCCAATGGGAATACAAGCAGAAATGTTAAATGGAAACGCTCAGGGGCTGCTAAATGTTCAGCCTTTCTTTTCCCACTGACATAATCTCTGTGTGCTGTAAGGTTACAGGAACCAAATTCAGTCTCCTGAACAATAACCCATTTACCTGTCTTGGGCCACAAGGCATTGACTGCGATAGACCCTCTGAATTCTTCAGCCATTCCCAGAACGCACATGGACATGCCGTACTTGGCCATGGTGTATGCTGCAGAGGGGACAGGGAGGTGCTGTCAAGCAAATGTCTTACATGATACTCGGAGCCACTCGCCTCAGAACCCTTTCTCTTTTTAGTGAAGTTGTTTTTTTATCAGATGTCACCCTGTTCCAGAATCCCCCAATGACTAATCTCACTTTTGTTTAATGAAGCTTACCTGTGTGATTTTTAAACCAGACGGGATTCAGATTGAGTGGAGGGCTTAAGTTGAGGATGTGAGGGTTTTTACTCTTCAGGAGGTATGGGATACACAGCTTGGACCTGAGAAAGACACGACCCCATTTGTGTTAGAAGAACGTTGATGGGAGCGAAACACCGATCCTGCCATCCCAGCATCCAGCAGGTTTTCCATTCTGCTTGGTCTCTGATGAACCACACTTGATATCAGGCAGATAGTAACTCATGAGGTAGGTTTGAAAACCTGCTGGATACCAGCACTCCAGGATCAGGGTTGCCTACCACTGGTTGTTCCATTCTAGTCACTATTAGGCAAACAGTAAGTGCCCCCTCCCAACGAGTTTAGGGTAATGACGTCACACCATACACAGGCCAACATTTAAACCCTTCTTTGTACTTTATGCTGTCACATTTTAAATTTTAATTTTTTTTCTTAGTTTGTGCCCTATCCTAGGTTATTCCCTGCCTTTCACCCGTAGCTTCTGGACCGGAACTTCCCACCTCTGGTAAATGCCAAGATGCTATTAAAATGAACAGAGAGTTGAAAGGATCTAAGCAGGGTTTCACCCACGTCAGGTAAGTTCCTCTGAGGTTGATGCCCAGCATCAGGTCCACCTTCTTCATTGGTGTCTCCACAGTGCCAGTTAAATTTATGGCGCTTGCATTGTTTACCAATATGTCAATACCTTGGAAAAGCAAACACAAAAAGACAGAGGAAAAAAAATGTCACTGAACAATGTTGCCAGTTTAATAAGCTCTAACTTCTCATAAGTAAATTAGGCTAGACTGCTAGACCCAGTGCACCTCCAAATTTCTTTACTGCTTGCTCCACTGCATCGCTGATCTGCTTTTCATCCCTGATATCCACAACACAGGGTAAAGCTTTACCACCAGCTGCCTGAACTGCAAAGAGGAGAGGGTACAGGAGCCACTTTAATGCAAGTTACTCTGATTAACACAACCACATATTAAGTCTGAATCATCTCAAATCTATTTGCAAAAATATTCTGTATGTTTCTCATTACATATGTTATGGCTACGTCTTTCTTCTCAAACTTATGTCATGTCTGTGTAAATGAAAACGGGATTTTGGGAAACGGTATGTTTTCGAGTCAAACATTATTTCAAGTCTTCATACTCTCGCTCCCCTGAACAGCCTAACATACGCAGCCAGGAATGAAAGGCCTAACTTTCTTCTGCAGCAGTGTAGATGGTCCCAGGAAGTTTGGGATGCGGCTGGGCAGTTTTGGCAGCGATCACCACGTTGGCACCATCCCGGGCAGCTTTCAAGGCGATGGCCTTCCCGATGCCACGGCTGGCCCCAGTAATGAACAGGGTGCGACCTGCGAGCTTTCTGAAATGCAGGCATCAAAACGAAAAGTCACGTCAGCCCGTAATTGAGTTATTTTCATTAAATGTTAGACTCCGTGTGCGAGCTAACGGAACCCTGCTGTGTTTGTCTGTACAGCTGAGATTGCCTGCATTTATTCCACGTATAGAAACACACATAAAAACACACACAGTGCAAAACCGCAAGAAGTTAACCAATGCAAAGGTTATGACTAGCATAAAATAAAGCACTACAGTTTTTGACACTGGTTTGCTACACAAAGAGGTTGATGAAGATGTTACAGTGCCCGTTACTCGGATAAAAGTGTACAAGATTAGCTAAATAACTTTTTGTCCACTTTTCTTAAGACGAAGGCAGATGACACAACACCGACTTACCCCGTATTCTGCAACATATTTAGATCTTATTAAAAGTTATAATTATAAAAATTGTCATGCAGCAGAAATATCCAAATGCAAGTGTACAGCGCTAAAGCTCACAGACTGACCCTTCACCTCAATAACAAGACATGACCTGCGATACGAGAACGCGGGCGCGTTCCCGTCCGCTTTCACTGAGCTCCGCTTTCAGGAAATTTGAACGTAGAGTGTAACCGGAAAAGGCAACAGCGCCTGGTGGAAAACGACTATAACCTACCTGGTGGGAAATTTGATGGCGCCATCTAGCGTTTGGAGTGGGTCCTTCACTGAAACACAGAGCTGACGCTGAACTATGTTCCGAGAAGGTGCCGTCCTTCAGCTCAAATAAATAATCCATCGAATTTAGATAATGCTACGTTTGTGCTATTTTGTGCCGCAAAAATAAGATTTATGCTACCACCATTTTTAGGATAACACCATTTTTTTTCTCCAGGCGATGACGTCACGAAGCCCCTCCCTCCCCCTACACGCACACGCGAACACACACGACAGTGCACGGATATAAAGCGGGCTGGTTATTTAGTGCCGCGTTTCTACCCGTTTTTGACGCTACTTTCTATCTCTAATTATACAAATGCCGAGGCTACCAAAAGTTCCCAAGGAGAAGATTGTTCAAATCATTTTAAAGAGAAAATCAGAAGTAGTGAAAGATGGCAGAATCGCTGTGCCATCAGACAAAGTGTGGAGAGAACTTAGTCAAAACCTGAATGGTGTTATATCCCCCAAGGCTCTTTACACATTAGTGAAAAGAAATGGGTATAATGTTTGCCAGGACCTTGGTGTGGAATATGTGCAGACAAAACAGGACCCTGACCAGGAAGAATCGGATGAAACAGATGACAGCAGCGGGGAAGAATACTTTGAGGTACTCCTCTCACCTGACGCACTAAACCCTGTAACTTTGTAAAGACAGCAGGTATATCGAATGCTGCCACTATGAGATCTTACGATGTGCTGCTTGGACTCTTATGATCAGTGAAGCCATCGAGTACCCAAAAATATCCATATACGTGGGTTTTCAAGAGAGCAAAGGTGTTCCAGTCGGGTACACATTACGTGAAAATTTACGCCCCATATAAAGAACGCGAAGATTATTCACTGTGGAAAAAGACGCTGGCCAGACGTCCTTAATTTATCATTATATTGCTGTTTGGCGTTTTACAAATTGTGAGTGGGGCTTTTCTTTAACAAACCTTTACCGATCTTAAGCAAGAAAACAACATTTCTCGCGATATTTTATTTTCAAAGATATTTGGTGAATTACTAGTTTTTGGTGTGACAGAAGGGAATACTTTTCATGTTTGATGCTAAATAAGACTTTACTTATGCAAAGCCCATAAACTGATGGGGGGGTTTATTAAAAAATGAAGGCAGTACAAATGCCATGAAACAGAACAAACGTAGCAGTGAACAAACACAATGGACTTTTGTTTGTGCTGATTGTGTGGGGAAGGGGGTTCGCAACGACGTCGTGCGTCATCTCAAGAAGATTACAAAAATATGCTAAAATCCATCTCTTTTTCTAAATGTGTTTTTTTTTCTTGATGTATGTTTTTTTTTTTTATCTCAGCAAAACATCTGGGATTTTGGTAAACATTGACCTATGTGATGTAACGGCACATGTACAAGATACTATTATTTTTCGTTGCACACTGGCGCTCCCGTCAGTGTCATATTCAGGCGACGCAATAGTCACTGTCAAAATAAAAGTCCCACACCTTTGTTCTTATAATAACGCCCGGGTTGTTACTCGTCTGAAAGCTGTATCCCTAATCCTTAACACAGACCCATTAAAAATCAATCTGGGAGAGGGGGCGTTCTATGTACCTTGAATACCCGTATTTCCGGTTTGTGCGGAAGTGGTCGCGGGCACAAGAGAAATTATTTATTTGAAGAATGGCGAAAAGGCAGACAGCCAAGCAGGTAAAGGGTATATCGCCTGGATGTGGTCAGAATAAGGGCTTCCTGTTTGCAATCAGAAGCGTGCTTGGTTAACAGGCTCCCGAGGGCTGATAACTATCCCCTTGGTGTATATTTTTTTCGGATATCAAAAGAAGCGTCCTTTTTCCCTGTCAATCTGCAGCCGTGTTATAGTAAGCAGCTAGTCGTTCTACGTGGTGCATTAGCACTGTCGGATTTAACGGAATAAGTTTCATTATTGATCCTGGAACCTCAATATAGGTTTATTTATGGGAGTTATGCGTCGCGTAATTTTACTTCATTGAAATTGAATATATGCATATAGTTTTTATTGTGCATTTCCAAAAGGCGGAGATTTGAATGATCTCATTACTGGTACCGTTTTATTTAATGGTTAGAGGAGATCACAAGTTTCCTTTTGATTGGTGACTCATTGATTAGTACTTCAGCCTCACGTCTCCGAGACTGCGGCTCAATTCTCGCCGCTAGGTGTGTAACAGTTAGCATGGTTTTATATTTTTTTGCATACAGTCAAAATATAAAAAGAACGAAATAGGTGAATTGGTGTCTTTACATTAGTGTAAAGGGCGTCACGATCGACCGACGTACTGTTTCTCCATCGTGCATGAGGCTGTACAGAATATACCGGGGCTCTTCAGATCTGGATCTCAATTCCTAATCCAGGCCGTGTTTTCAGTTCTCCCAGGTACCTAGTTTAAGAATTAATGATTCTGATTGGTCACAGAGGCATCACACCTGGCTCACAGGTAAAGGAAGTCTGGAAAATCAGCACTGCTGGACCCGTGAGGACTGTGATTTGAATAGCCCTGGAATATACTGTATGCATCGCCTCAGGTTAAAGACATGGTGATTATGATATTAAGCAGCGCCATCTAGTGTTAAGTATCGAATTAGGATATTGCAGCATGCATTTTAATGATAATAGTAAGCTGCTGTGGAGAACTGATGTGCCTGAACTTTTAAAAGTGTTCGGTGACAAACTCCTGTTTCAGGGAGCTGAGACCACCATGGATGACTACTTGCAAACTTCTGCTGAAGATTTATCCAAACTGGTGAGCTGGGCTCACAGCCACGGTACCATCTGCACTGTCATTCCTGGGCTAAAGCATTTGCTGAGTGGGGGGTCCCATGGCCACCTTACAGCCATGTGGGGGTGCAGCGCAGGGCACGCCTACCACTGGACGTTGACGGCTGCTTGTGGCTCCAGGTCGAAGGAGTCGGTTTCCGAGCAGGACGGCCACCATGGGGCCGCATCTGGCATGCCGCCTGGCTCTGGGGAAAGGATTTTGGGCAGAGCCTCCAAAGTGGAAACTCACTGTGTGCAAGTGAGCGAATCCTGTGACATTTCGAACTGCAGCGACCCGTCCGAGATGGACGACAACGCGGAGGAGTACGGCAGCACGCTCCTCGACGCGGCCTGCGAGTCCTCAGCGACGGATGAAGATGGCGATTACGAGCGTCAGCTGCGCTATACGGCCAGAAAGAGGGGAAGCTGTAAGCTATCACAGGGGCAGGCAGGCTTCCAAAGGTCAGAGGAGGGACTGTGGGATTCGGGGGTGAAGAAAATTAAGCAAGAGATGCCTGAGGACTATTACACTGTGCTGGGCGCCCAGCTGACTGGGTCTTGTGACAGCGGCCCTTCTTTGCTATCTGTGTCCCGGTTGGGCCGACAGGTTGCCCTGCCCCATCCACCAGGGATGACGTCCCGTCTGCACATGGGTGGTCACAAACCCCCTGTCTCCGATCCGAACGCAGAGTCCCCTTCGCATTCACCCCTCCCTACGTCTGCAGTCAAAGCCCTTTGTGGGTCGGCCCCGTGTGGACAAAGTAGGTTGCTGGGGAACGTTGCATCTCCTAGCCCGGTGGATGCTCTCCAGAGGCTGGACCCAGGCCCCAGTTCGGGATGCAGTGAGGCGGCACATAGCCCCCTCCCGGCCATACAGCTGGGGGGTCACGCAGAGCTGATGGAAACTGTGTCCAGTGAGGATCTGATGAAGTGCGATGGGGCTTCCCTTCCATATGGAGATGCTGATCCCTCCTCGGCCACCTCCAACCCGGAGCTGGACGTGAGCGTGGAGCCCAGCGCAGAAACGTCCGGTAAACACTGCTCTTGTATAACTGCACTATTCTGCTGTACAAAAGCAAAAGGCTTAACTGCATATTTTATTAAAATTGATCTACGACTGAAATCAGGTTTTTTTTTTTTTTCTCTCTCTCTCTCATAGCTAAATGTCTTGGCTCAGTTATATAGAATATACGATCATTTAGCTGTAATACAATTAGGGAGTCTCAGCACATGCAGATGGACAGTCAGAGAAGTTTTTTTTTCCCCTGTAGGATCAGTGCAGCGTAGTTGACTAATATAGTAACTAACCACTGAAAAAAAAATAGCTTTGATTGGCGTATCAGGGTATTGATTCATTTATATTCATCAAGTACAAGGCTATTATACTGAAGACTTTTTTTTTTTTTTTAAAGAAAAAATGTATTTTTTTGCTCATAAAATAAGTTTTCCTTAACTTATTAAATATTTGGAACCTGATTTTTATGAGCAAATCAAGTGTTTGAGTAAAATAAATCTGAAAAAAATACTTAAGTGTGATGTGGAACCATGATGAATGTGATATGAAACCACAATGGGTGTATTTGAGTGATACGATTTCATGACTTGTGATATTAATATATAAGGTCAGTAAGGCACAGGCATGGAAGTCCTTTCATTTATACCTCACTGCGTAATAGGTGATGATGAAGGTATTTTTCTTTTAAGCAGGGACTGTCAATCTGATCTTCACACAGATACACTTGTCTGTGGCACAATGTTTTCATGGAGAGAAGAACATTGTAGGCCAGGTTTTTAAATGTTATGTCAGTGGTGAAAGTAGCATTTTGATTCCATCAGAATTCGCATTGAGGATGCCCCCACTTTCCATCAGAATTTCTCAGTCTGGTCTACAGGAACCTACAGATGATTCACAATTTTGCTGCTGGGAGCTGGGAGGGAGCAAAAATGTGGACCGTCTGGGGGTCCCTGAGGGCCAGCTTTGGAAATGCTAGTTTAGTTCCCTGACTTTTGCATTAAAACTAAATGACTGCTTTCAACTGGTCTATTTAGAATAGCAGACTTTCATGATGTAAAAATACATTTGCCCCAACAGGTTCTCCTACTCTGTTTGAAATAGAGAAACTCAAAGTGTTGTTACAAGCAGAAAAAAAGAAAAGTGAACTGATGGAAGAGACCATAAAAGGTCTTAAGCAGGACAAAACGCTACTCCAACAGGAATTGACCAAAAAGGCAGAGTTAATCTGTGACTTCCTCCAAGACCAGCTGAGTCATCGTCCAGGTAGGTCAGACGCAGCCTTATCGCACTTAACACAGTTATGAAGACAGTGTTATCTGCCAGTGTGCAACAGCTAAAACAAAACAAAGGTGTAGCTACCTGGCAGCTGCCATCCCACATCAATAAGGAGGTGGGTAGTGGATTCCTGTTTGAAACTCAGCAGCACCCTTACCCAGTAAGGAATGCTCGGTGCTGGGGCTGTACCTTGAAGTGACTATCCACAGCTGTGTGTCCCCTAAGTGTGCCACATCACCACAGTGGTACTGCCCTCCTGTTCCATAGCTGTCCCATTATAAAGCAGAAAAATCATGCAGACCACAGGGATGCCCTGCAGACTGACAGGTTTGTTTTGCACAGTTGTCAGTTTGTTGTTGGCCCATAGGTAATAGAGTGCAGTGCACCATCTGACCAGACTGCTGCGGGGGCGATACATCGGTTAATAGAGCACCTGTCCTATATCCCCGGAGGACTGCACATCTGAGGGGCACAGCGGCCTCCATTGGGCTCAGGCTGTTAGACACTATTGATTACTGAATTATTGATTACTGTGCTGTAATTGCTGATGGATTAGCATGGTTCCTCAGTTACATTGGCTTTCTGTATTTTATTTTATTTTTTTTTACCCCACCATGGTCCATTGGGCTTTGCTGCTGAAAATTGGTATGTTGCATCCAACGAAATGCTTGAAGGCGCCTTTTGTTGTCTGTCAGAAAAGCGGAGGCCTCATGTTCCCAGCCAGCCGGAGCCCAGCGGCTCCAGCCAGCACAGTGGCGTTTTCCCCGACGAGTCGGTGTCGTTCGAGTCGCCCGTGCTTTTCGATTCCTTCGACGAGATGGACATGCGTGCCGGTGATCGCCAGAAGTCCATCAAGAGCTCAAGGAAAAGTAGGGAAGGAGAAAATACTCGTGTTCGAAGTAAGTCCCCGAGTACTGTGGTGGGTAAAGACCAGGGCCGTCACTTTTTTCAGGAATCGGGTTCAAACAAATTTCAAGTGTCATGCAATTCGTGAATATATTCCAAAATCTGTGACCCACCCCCCCCCAAAAAAAAAATAGGTGGTGATGAAGGTATTTTTCTTTTAAACAGGGATTGTCAATCTGGGCTTCACACAGATTAACTTGTCTGTGGCAAAAAAAAAAAGAGGAAAAAAAACCCATTTATCTCAGAATTCTGACTTTTTATCTCTGACTGATTAGATGGTATGAAGAGTTAAGACAGAGTTTTTATCTTAAATAGAATTCTGAGATAAATGGGTTTTTCCTCTTCTGGGTGGCGGAAACGGGCTTCCATACAGTACAGTTGTTATTAGCAACGCAAAACTATTTAAAATTTTTTTTCCCCCACCCTCATCTTTTAGGGGCTCCGTATTAATGTGATGTTGTATGGGTTATTAATAAAATACCGAAAAGATGATCCTGTGTTGTTTTTTTTTTTTGGGGGGGGGGGGGTGTGTCACAGATTTTGGAATATATTCAAACGAATTGCATGACATTTGAATAATGATAAGCTATCATAAGCAGTTTGCAAAAGCAGTTTTAGCTGTGAAGTTAGTCTTAATATTCATTTGTGAATTAATTACCACAAGAAACTCATTAACACAAATCTGTCAGTGTTTCGGTACATCGCAGGGAAAATGATCCTTGTTAGGGTTCGAAATATTTTTACCAGTTCCACTTTGTTGACTGCATGTGCATTTTACATTTAAAATGTTGGATTAGCAGGGAAGTGAGGCACAACTTGCCCTGGAGATGATACATTTGGTGAGCTTACAACCTAATTAAAGTTGACATTCAGCTATGCTACTGTTCTTTCTGCAGTGAAGAACGTAGTGGGTGTCATCGCGAGGTACATGACCGCTCTTCAGGAGTTCCGACGCAGCGTCTCTATGAGAGTAGCCTTCGACAGGGTTGGCGTGGATCGTAATACCATCTCCAGAACTGCCGCCATTGCCGAGCTTAGCTTGGCCGCCCCAGAGGTCTTCCACTCTCTGGCCCCCTGGGACGAAAAGGAGGAGACACTGGCTCACTATGCCATACGGTGTCGACAGGCCATGGACGACAACATAAAAGCTAAGATTAAAGTTATGAAGGCTAATGGAGACCTTCTGCCCATTGTCAGTAAATGAATGCACTCTGTACCCTCCATTTTTGTTTTAACGCATGCTATAAAACTTCTAGTGCCTATTTTTATTGCTATATTGTAATTTTTAAAACAGTAATGTGAATTTTATAGCAATAAAATTAGTCCTTATAGATTGGTTTCTCATAATCATTACTTCATTTAAATTGTAATGCTGTTTTTTCCTCACTCCAAAATTGGATGGACTGTGACCTGAAAATGTTTAGTGCATTTTGTCAAATGGTCAGTGGCATGGCATCAGGGGCAGACTGGCTGTTTGGAAGATCGGGGATTTTCCTAGTGGGCCGGATTTTATTCCCCAACCCCAGCATTATATCCTCTCTCTAGCAGGGGTAGCCAATCTTATCCGCAAAGGGCTGGTGTGTATGCAGATATGATTGGTTATCCCTGCTCTATAACATAGCAGGGGAGCCCAACCTGTCGACCGATCAATGTGCGTTTGCAGGTTGATGGCAGATTAATGAATATTTTTTCATTGGTGGCCCCTGGTTGATCACAATTGGCAAAATATACCATGGGAACCCCCTCTCCAGTCCACCCTGCCTGAGTGCCTGGCATGTTATTCACAGTATGAAATGCTTTCACCCGTCTGACCACGTCGTTTTAAAAGCTGTTTTTCCTCAGACTACCACCACTAAAGAAAGGAGTGTCATAGATTTGTTTCGTAGTTATTTGCATCTATGTCCTTTTGTAAAGCGCAAAACATTAAAACGTATTCCAAGCATTAGGTGTGTGTGCATATTCAGGTGATGTGTAACCATGTCAGTGATTTGTAAAAGCAGCGTTTGTTTCCGGATGCGGTCCTATTGGATGAAGTCGGACACAATGTGCAGCCCATTCTGCTCCAGGATCTGATTTCATATTGAAACTACGGCCGTCCAGTTTCCTCGTGCTCAGGCATAGAAAATGAACCCATCCATTTATATTTAATTGACAGCTGAACTAAGCTAGCCAGATGGCTTATTACTGTATCATGTAACAGGATGCTGACATCCTATTTTGCTTCTGTACTTCATGGTGGGAACTATTGGTGCTTTAAAGAATATATTCACTTTGACACCTGAACTACCAGAAGAGCTCATGTGTTCTTTACAGTACGGCTTGGCTTCCCAAGCTTTTGATATCTGCAGACCAGTTTGTCAGTAAAACAGTCTGGGGTGTAACGGTCTCCATTTTTTTCAGATGCATGCAGAACGTGTGAATGTGAGATTGGCAGACGAACGTTATTTGTTTTTCCACAAAGTCGACCAAACCCTCCACAAATCTCAGCTTCTGCGAATGGAATAGTGACCATGCACCAATACCAGTGCTTGTGAACCTGTGCTTCACAGGCTCCAACAGAAACGATGCATTGCATGTTAGTCTACCACCCAACATACACCAGCTCATTTTTACACACAGTACGGCTACAGATATGGGGGTGGGGGAGTACAACAAGCAGAAAGGATCACAACACATATTGATTTTTGTTTAATGGTTTCCATTTTGTACAAAAAGGTATCACTAAAAGATACTAGCTTTTTCTGAACCACAAACATCCTGTTTACAATTCAAAGTCATTTTACAGATATTCAAAACATGAAGCTATACAGCACTGATCGAGCCTTAGTTTGGGTTCACGGGGTGGACTGAGGGACTTGTCAATATTGCTCGTCACTCAAATGCTAGAAAAATACATGGCTTGAAACTTAGAAGTGTTAATAAAAACATACTGGGTACAAGACAGTAACCTTCAGTGCAAACAGACCAAGTTTGGTAGTGACGTCTTCACTGAACCATGTGCAGGTACAAACACAGACACGGGGGGGGGCGGTGACCAGGCCTTTTGGGGACAATTACAAAACTGGGTTCCAAAAAGCAAGTAACAGGATTACAAAATGAAAAGTCCCTTCAAATGTGTCTCCCGGAAACTAACCAGCATTATTTCACTTTTTTGGTTGGCTTTAATCATTTTGTTACACTGCATGCATGATACACAGTCTTCAGGTTCCCAAAGGACAACAAACGATAAGAAATAAAAACAGCACAATCCGTAGAGAAGGTACAGGGCAGCAAAAGGGCAGCCACCTATCTGCGGTAGCGGCCTCGCTCTTTCTCCCGCTCGCGCTCCCTCATCCTGTCTCGCTCCCGCTCCCGCTCGCGTCCTCGCTCTCGCTCCCGGTCCCGGCGTGCGTCCCTTGGCCGGTCCCTCTCCCGCTGCCGGTCCCGCTCTCGAGGACGGCTGCGCCTGCCGCTAACCACCGCTTGGGTGCGTCGCAGGAAGTCGTCGACTCGCATGTCGTAGTCATGCTGCAAAACACCACAGTGCTGCTACACACGCTGATAGCGGCCAGCCCTCATCCCTCAGCCTCAAGCAGCTGCTCTGGGGACGATAACATTTTATTCAGGAGAGTAAAAGGGAGTAAATTAAATATCCATGAGTAGCAGTCGCATGCCTTCATCATTTAGAAATGAGCCTAATAATTTGACCACTTTTATATTGAGATTCATTCTCTCTCTCTAAACCATTTCTTATTGCTCTCATCTCCAGTCCTCCACTGCTGCAAGTGGGTAGTTCGCCGCAAGTCTGTCGGCCATGTTTATCTCGAGGTGCGGGGGGGTCTCCAACAATGCAGCGTATTGTGTCAGCAATACACAACAGTAGGTGCTTCATGGGCATCTTTAATGTATCGGATTGTTGGCGGTGCATCGAGCGGCATACAGAGATGCACGTCCCTAAGCTGCTCGTATTCACCATGCAGCACTGTGCCATTAAGGCATTTATAATTAAAACAGACATGCAAGGGAGAGAGAGTGATTCCCTTAGTCTGAAATAAGAGACCAGTGGCCTAGAGCACCTACACAGTTCCTGTTTTAAAATTCCACTT
>JAODJX010000119.1:20042613-20063503 GCA_026776945.1 Isichthys henryi | reverse complement strand
CCTCAGCTCGCCCGCGTTTGTGGGCTGTTGCGCCCCTCCCCCAAACACCCGCCTGGGTCGTGCGCGGTGGGGGGGGGGGGGGCCGGGGCCCCCAAAAATGCTTTGGGGAGCAATGGGTGTATTTCAGTTCATTGGCAATAGATCTCCATCTGTAAGGCCACATATATGTAAATTAAAACATCTGCTTGAAAAATGTTTATAGCCAACTGGGGAACAAAGTTCGCACAATGCAGGGCTCACACAGGACGATCCCTGTCACACTTCAGTCCAAAGGCACCGCGACAGGAAGTAGGAGAGCATGAACACACGGCAACAGCCCCTCTTTGATTTGTTGCCAGGTCTCCCAAAGGCCAACGACATTTGGCCTTTTCCAAACTGTCCTACCGCTTCCCCGTAGCTTGGCAGAATGGCTCTTGCTCTTTTTCTGTGTGGCTATTTACACACACCAGCACATGTAAGGATCTACAAATGTATACTAGAGTGGGGAAGACCATTCATTCAGTAAAGTCCCGCAAAAAATGCTCTTCTTGAAAGCATTTTTAGTGAACATTCTCCCCCCTCAACCGATGCATCATCTTCTCTTAATTATTACGTGTCTCCTTGCAAGTCCCACATACGATAATGTTTATCCCAAGGGATAATCCTGAAAGAAAAAGGCTTTGGGAACAGATTTAAAAACAGCTCTTCTAGAAACACATTTAAATGAAACAACCAAAAACAAAGCAAACGTTACTACCACTAAGGTTTAGCTTAGATGCACACTAACATGCATTCATTACTCAGAGACATGAGGATTTCTATGTAAAAGACTTCCTCCACAGTGGATTTGCCGAAGAGCAGCATCACCATCGACAACGGCCGTTAATCCTCAATAAAGCCGCATGACGTCCGTGCAGCTTGATTTAAGGATTTCAGATCTCCTCTTCTTTAGAGAGCAACGTTTAGAAGGGCAAGGGGGGCAGACGCACGCGAGCTCCGTCACGTCACGCCGAGACACGTGCTTACTAGCAGTCCAAAGAACATGTCTAACCTTCCCAGGTCGCGGGCCGGCTCGCGGTGCGCGGCACGCCCGCGAGAGTGCTGCTCCGAGGGCATCCTCCTCTTGTGGCGCATTTTATGAATAACCTGATACAAGTCAATGCTTTCGTCAGGGGGAAAGAGCAAGCATAGCTGAGTCCCACATTCAGGTTCGATCTCCTTTGGGGAAGGAAAAAGAACAACATTAGTGTCTGATATGAGGCGAGTCGTATGCCATTAAGAAACAAAGTCCAAACACTTTACAGAATTAAAAATCCAGTGTGAGGATTTTGTCAAAAGCTGAGGGTACCTGCCCGTCCCGTCCGATCTTCACAGGCTTATGCTCGTTCCATGGATTGGAGAGGTGAGCAGTCTTGGTGAAAGGTAACTCCCGTCTGAACACAGAACATCGACATGCTTTCAGTAGGTGCAGCAACATCAACGCGGAACACACTTCTGAAAGAACGCGGCTCGAAATGATCGAACATGAAGACCAGCTGCCAGACGACCACATGGCATCCAAAGTGTGCGGTGTGTGTGCGTCGTAAACACTGCGGAACAGGTGCCCTTGGGGCTTTCCTCACCACTATTCTTGCAGCTGCTCCCGTCTGAACCCTGGCTGCCACGCCATTTCAGGACTTACCTGCAGATCCAATCAATTTTGAACACCCCTCCCAGCATTTTGGCATTCATTCCAGCAGGCAGGACCCAGTGGATGGGGGACCCTCCATGGTGCGATTCAGAGGAAAGCCGTGCAAAACCTGTGGCCGGGGGGAGCGGAAACAGCATGGGCATGAGACGCATGGAGCTCAGTGAGATCCTCCGGGAATGGCCCAGTCTGCTTACCTTGAAACTTCCCGCTCTCCCTGACGGAAAAAAGCAGGATGACACTGCGAGCTGAGCGGAAGGCGGCGTTCAGCTTCTTCTCATTGACGGGCAGCGTGGACCAGACGCCCTGAGGAGGACAATGACAATGACAGAGTGAGCACAGACTCAGAGTCAACCAGCCTCCCAAAATAACTAGGAGCTGGAGAGCAACCAACTCCAGAACGCAGCACTTTCTACGCTTCGTTTTATTCAGAAACCACTAAGAGAACTGCAAAATACACACATTATAGACACCGTCATGAAATGAAAACCAAACCAACCTTTGCTTTGGCCAGAGAAACGTTCTCATGGTTGTTACTCTTAATCAGAAAGAATCTGGCATCACGCAGAATATACTTCAGCTTGCTTGTCTGATCTACAAAACAAACATTTGTATTCTTTAAATAAAGAAGGTCACAGAAGGCCAGGAGATCATTTTAAGGGCTGAGGATAAGCAGTTAGTGAAAGCAGACAAGAGTCGTGTCGCCACTTTTTTGTCCTGCGTCTCACTGCTCACCCTCACCTTTGCGAACCGCTCGGACGGAGGACGGCAGCTTCTCCAGTTTCTTCTCAGAACCTAAAGCGACGCAATACCATGTCATAGGTCCACGAAACATGGGAGGGGGCTACCAAGCAAATATGCTGCTTTCATTCAGAAAAAAAATAAAGCCTGCCAACAGGGGGTCATAAATTATATTCTATGATTCTGATTACATATTGCTCAAAGCAGAGATTTAAAAAAAAAAAAAAAAAAAAAAAAAAAAAAAACAGTGCCCTGTGGGATTACGAGACCAATTACAATGTCTTAAAGGTAGAAAGATCATCTGCTTTGCCACTGACCACAAGATAATTCAGTATGTCACCCTGTTTTTAAGGCGTCTGCTGTAGGCAGAATCACACCCGTTAACGCCCCAGTCAATCATGTTTTATTAGTAAACTCTTCCCACTTTTTCAGTGTTCATGTAATTTTCACCTTACATCTTTTAAACATGCTTTGGGACAATCAGCATATGGACAATAAGCTGGCCTCCACATTAACATAAAATATTAGAAAATATAAAATGTACAACAAGTTTCTCAATGGAGACCAAGCTTAATATTTCAAGCAACAGGTATCCTGTAGCCAGCTGAATACACCTTCCCATTGTCTTCCTCCCCACGCCAACAGAGGTCATCAGCAATGACAAAGACATGTTAGCTGTCAACTGCCAAGCAATGTAAGAAAATTACTATTTTCCAGGAACAGGGTTGTACAAAAATAAGCAATAAAACACACTATTAGCTTAAAGCAGTTTGGTCTCCAATACCTGCACACGACTCTGAAGCTGAGCTGCCACTTCTATCAAAAACGATGGGCGATATCCCTCTAGCATGCGTCTTCTTCCGCTCTTTGTCAAGAAGACAAACAGAGGATTGGAAAACATGTTCCCTGTGTTACGTTTCATTTAAAATCTGCAGATTATCGGCATAAACCCCGCTTTCCGACATATTCTTCCAGAGATCTACCCAGTGTTTACAGTTAAGACAGTGAGGCCACACATTCCACTGAACTTCTGTTACTCAGAATGCAGGCATCCTGAGAATGCCTTGGGGTTTTACACCATATTGTTGCATCTGGGTTCTTTACACCAATGAACTGCCAACTACTTCAGCTGGATCATGAATTTCTATCCTACTTTGTTAGAGAAACTTAACTGAGGCAGACATTCTACACGGCCATCTGATCGCATTTCACTAGGAGAAATAACTCCATCTTTGAACTACATTAGTAAAACTTACACCTGAATAAAATCCTTTAATTGATTTAGTTCCATATTAAAAGGAACATATTAAGCACAAATAAGTCCACGAACTCTGCAGCGCACATGTAATCTCAGTAACACACAGAAAGCTATAAGGACCCACACCAACTAAACAATGCCTGATGCACAAAACTCTACACTCACAGCAAATTCTACTGCCTCCCTACTAGGAGCTCACCCAAAGCCCATAAGCAAAAATAAATAAAATAAAATAAAATAAAATGTGCAAATCCTACCTGAAGTATCAGAGCCAGTAGCTGAATGCACAGACTCGCCATCAGAGAAGGACACAGAGTCAGAGCGGGAGTCACTGGCCTCACTGCGAGTGTCATAGTCATTTTGCTCATTTCCCTCTCGCTGGTCTCCTTCCTCTAGTTCATACTCCTCCTCCTCTTCCTCTCCATCTTCCTCCTCCTCCTCTTCCTCCTCCTCTTCCTCCTCCTCACCAGCGCCCTTTTCTCGCTCCTCATCCTCATCTTCCATAACCACTTCTTCCTCATCGGAGCGGTTATCTTCAGAGGACTCAACAGAACTGCCAGTTTCTTGGTCAGAGGCAAATTCTGAGTTTGCTTCTTCCTTGGACGAGTGGCTCACTCTGCTAATACTCTCCTCACTAGCATGTCGCAGCTTCAAGACAATAACAGAGGAACAGTAAGGCTTACGTATCCAATGCTAAATAGTTTTATTGAAGATTTAAGTTCCAAAGAGCTGTGACAATAATGGACAGCTAGCAAAAACTGAAGTGAGGACCACATAAGTCCTGGCTAAAGTGGATCTTATGCAAGAAGAACAAGGCAAATTACCAAATTTCTTCTAATGTAGGAGCACAAGGGGTGAGAGAAAGCACAACAGACAAATGTGCCCATTTTTATGCCCCCTACCTCAGAGATTTCAGGCATCAAGGGCTTGAGCCGCCGATCCAGATCCTTTCTGTGGTTCAGGGTCTTGTCGCTCTGTGCTTTGGAGGGGTCATCCCTGGAGATGCCCCCTCTTCCAGTCTGGCCTTTCCTGTCATAGTGGTAGTCAACACCCTTGTAGTCTGTGGCATGTCTGTTTCTGAGGCTGATCAGCTTTTTACCGTTAGCCCCCACTGGAGGCATGGGCCTCCTCATTGTCTGTCGCATTGCATGCCCTGAAGACCGTGGCCTCTTGCTTTCCAGGCATTCTCCTCGATCATTCTTCCTCTTGGAACCTGTGGAGGATTTCACATGAAAAAAATTAAGACCAAAACCTAGGCTCCCAGCGCTAAACACAGGCTGAGCAGTGCTCTCTTGGATAAGTCAAACAGTTGGAGCGCTCACTTCATTCAGTGGAGGAGGGGATACATCCCTTGCCATAGACCAGAAAAAAATATATTTATAGTCAGAAAACTGACGGAAAAAAGGCACCACAGAATGCAAGGCAGAAGCAAGAAACTCATTAAGACAACCAATAAAATACATCTGAATTTTGAACACACAACCAATGGTCTGACTGCTGTGAATGATCCTTATAAGAATTAAATAGCAATACCTTTCATTTCGCTGACACCGTGCTCGCTCTCAGGGTTATAGAGTTCATCATCCTGGTCAGGTGCTTCTGTCAGGATGTCATCCAGGACGTTAAGCTCTCCATCTAAATCATGGATTACATTTTAAATAAAGAACTGACACAAAAGTAGTATATCCAGAAATACATGGCGATGCATTCTGATGCAGCAGAATTACGGATGGATAAACTACATAACTCAATAATTCATTCTTGTGAGAGATCAGTAAACTCGAGATTGGTCGCTGCTCTTATACTGTGGCAACCTGTGGGGGGGTGAATGCGCATTCAAACTAGAGAAAAACACAACTATCATGATTTAAGTCAATTGGGGTTGTGTACCTCATTAAAAAATAAATGTAGCAGAAAAAAATGCTTACGAGGGGCAGGTAGGATTACGGTTGGAGTTCAGAAAGTAGTTTTCTGCAGAACCGAATTTCACGGCGAAATTACTACGAGGCCGGAACGAACGTTGTACTGTTTACCAACAAGCGGCCGAGTGCCCCACGTGACCGAATGTCACAGCGTCACAACACGCTGCCACCGCAATGCATGATGGCCCCCCGCCCCCACTCTATAGAGAATCAGAACGCTGCTCTCGTTCAAGAAAAAAAAAGACCGCGGGGGGTTACGGTTTGGGTCCAACCTCAGTGAATTGCGGACATTAGGAAGGCCACATACCACGGCTCACCATGTTACCCCCAATTGTACGGACAGCTACCCAAATACACTATTAAGAAACCAGGAATGCACTCCGTGCAGCCTTTATGCGAATGGATTACTCGACCGTCACAAATACATTAACGCTTCTTTATTAAACATAACCCTCACTATGATTACATGGTAACTCGTTCTAGTTCTAGCCCTTGTCCATATAGAACCCAACGCCCAAGCGATGTTTATACCCTTCTCGTCGCGCCTGTCGGCCGCCATCTTCCCCCTTTCTTCACTCGACTTCTCTTTTCAGGGAGTGCCTTTCGCCTCCTCCACCAGCGTCGCCACCTCTGCCTATTTCGCCGGTTCAATATATGTACGCTTGTACATTAATGTCGGTATAAAGACGTATAGAAACCAACAAACTATGTTCCCTGATCCGGGACTGTACCGCTGCAGTTAAAATGGCGGTCAGGCTCTGTCCGTTTCCACTCAGGAGCTATTTCCCATGATGCATTGTTCCCCACGGACTGCGATGTGCGCCTGCGTTGAGGAACCCAATAGCGCTTTGTGTCCAAAAATTATGTTCACCTAACACATAATCCAAATACCAATACAATTCCAAAAAATGAAATATCGGTGTAAACATTGAATTTTGGCATAGTGTATAAAAAGTTCCGGGGCCGTATTCATTTTGTTATTAGTAAGCAATGTAAAACAGGGTACCCACCTCAAAATGTTTTATAAGTGTCACTGAATGTCATATAAGGAAGATAACTCGTGTTTTGTGTTGTATTGGTTCGTTTGAGAATACTATTGTATGAAAATCGATTTATTATCATTTTTGTGTAGCACTTTATAGGCATTATCTTCTCAAAAATAGATTTAGCAACAGTAGTAGTCCTGTAATGAAATGTATGTGCTGTATTAGAATTTAGGAGAGCTCACTCCGCATATCAGCAAATAGAGAATGATTATTTGTTTCTGACGATCGTGTTATTTTGCCATGCCGACATGTCTTCCACAAATTTATAACTGAACCCAAATGAATATTTAATATATCATATTAAGGTCATAAATATACGGTATTGGTATTCATTGTAGTTCCTTTACGCCGACAGTAAACCATCTTTTAGATGGCTATCAATATATCTTCATAATAACGTCAGATCCTAAATGACCATTTGTGTTATTTATCAAATCAAAGCCCAACAGTTGGGCTATAGTATTCAGCAGTAGATGTAGGCAATGAAGTGAGATACAGTGAGAGATAGACAATACTTTAGGAACAGATTTAGTTAGCAAACTCCAAAATGTCATAATGAGAAAGATCCTCTCACAAGAACTTACATTAACCAAAAAAAATGCCTTGTCTTATCCACCTTGCATGTTATATGGCGGAAAGAAAAAGAAAAAAACAAGTTCCATACATGGTTGGAAGATATTTATCCGTCTCTTCGGAGAATAATACGAATAGCAAAAAAAGACTAATATTATACATATACTATGTGATGAAACGGCTTGTATAAAAGATCTATATTAATTTGGGAAACATTTAACACAGTTGTCGCTTTAGTTAATACTTTAAATTCAACTGCACGTCATTTTAGCATTGATTCTGGCTATGCGATTGTATGAGCCATACCCAAGCCAGACACGGCGACCCTGGGGTGCTACAGACTGTGGTAGATCGATAGGTAGGGGATATTTTCTTTTTTGGGACGTGTGATAGCTAATCCACACTTCTGGTTTTCCTAGAGGGGATATCTGATCGCACGGTACCCTGGGGGATGAAGGCTGATAATTTTCCCTGAGGTGTGATGGCAGGGTCCTGCTACTGGTGGTGGTTTTTCTCGGGAGTTCCGCTCCACGTCTGTCACGCCGTGGACTCCGCTTCCGGAGCTGCGCGTTGCGGGTCACATGACCGGCCTGTGCAGCGAGACTTGGTGCGGCGTTACACAAACACCGCGCAATACACCTCGCAAAACACCCGGTAAAACACAGCAAAAGAGTGCATTTGATCAGATCTGTGTCGGCCGCTTGCACGATGAGTGCTGGCACCCCAAAATCGCTGCCGTCTTCGGGACAGAAATCCATTCAGGACATCAGCCACCCCCTTTCTGCCGAAGAGTCTGTCCTGACACCCAGCCCAGATGTGGGAAACACCACCAGCAGCCTCGGTGAAAAGGTATGCCGTTATTACCATGTCCATCAAGTCCCGGTGATTAAGATATACGTCCGACGTGGAAGCTTGCAGTACAATAAATGAAAATACCGATTGATATGGTGATGTATGGTTTCCACGAGTGTCACTCATTCGTTAGTACACTTGCGCTTCGTCTGTATTGTTAGCGAAGTACGTCGCCAATTCCCCTTACTTTTCAATGTGTTTCGATGATGCGTGGATATCTGCGGGCCAGTTCCTTCCGCATAACGTCGCTTTTCTCTGTCTCCTGCTTCGCACATTCCAGCAATACTCGTTTCCTCCAACCACTTCACTATAAGCCCCTGCGTACGAGGCATTCATACATTCGTACCTGGTTTTTAATGCTTATTAATTTATGGCTAAACACACTAACTTCAAGCCGCACCTTTTGTGTTGTTTTATTCACGTATGTATTGTGATTTAGCGGTGTAACTAATTTCGCTGTGACTTGTTAGTTATGATGTCTGTTCACTGGAAAGAAATCTGTAGTTTTTTTGGCTTAACGGAGGGTTGTTTTTTGTTGACTTGTTACAACAGAGGGGGGACATCACTAGTGATGTAATGGATATACGTCAGTGCAATAAATGCGTAGATATATATTTATTATATTGAATTGGTCGGATGATTGTATGTGGACATGTATTTTGATGCTGTGGTTTTTCTTGAAACAAAAGTGTCTTTTTATCATTTTGTTTTTCATCGTTGCGATATAAAGTTTTTAATTCTAACAACCTGTTGTCTCTGGATTAATAAAATATTCCTGCAGCAATACCTCCCTTGTAAATCGTCAGTAAAATTGAAAAGAAAGAACAAGGGTTTTATTTTTTCCTGTGTGTTCCCCTATATATGTGTGTATATATGTGTGCGTGTGTTAAACTTACTACACTTCATATGTGCTTATCTTCAGAATAATTTGCAGTTGAATGAACTTTTTGAAGATATGCTACACTAACATTTCACATTCTAAAATAAATTTCCATCCATCCATCCATCCATCAAACACTTACCTTGGTCAGGAGCACAGGGGCCTGGTGGCCACCTCTGGCAGCATAAGGAACAAGGCTGAGGTTCACCTGGGATGGGATGCAAGTTCTACGTATTTCTATTTTTAAGAATCATTTCTTATTAATTCTCAAGACAATTAACAGTAAAGATATTGTAGTAAATTAGGGGGGCATAGACAGTAAGGAGCTTTAAAGGCAGTGAGAATCAGTTTGTTCTGAATGGCATGAATACTTACATATAAATGTGTAGGTGTCTGTCTCTTTGCCTTTCAGTTCCCTAGTGCAGCATTTTTATTAAATCTGTTAAACATTTTGGATTTACATCATCAACACTTTTTTTCTGCTGTTCAGGTGGGATGGATATAGTCCTGTTCTGGAATCAGACTGACCCTGTGGACTTTTCGCAGGACCTGAGCCTTCCTAACGGTACTCCTGTGGGCACGTCTAGCCCGGGTTCGTCCTCCTCCCTCTTAAACCGCTTGCAGCTGGATGACGACCTCGATGGCGAAACCCACGACTTATTTGTCTCTGTCGACGACCCCAAGAAACACGTGTCCACCATGGAAACGTATATCACCTACAGAGTCACCACCAAGGTCAGTGGTTTTGTATAATTCTTCACATGACGAAAAGGAAATATTTGAGTCTTTCAACCATTTTTATCATGCAGAAGGATGCTCAAATTTGGTTACTCAAAATGTTTTTTTTTTTTCCACTAAAGCTGACATAAACAAATTGGATTACCCTACCACTGCCTTCAGTTTTGGTGTCGATGGGTGGTCTTAGTCAGATGGTGTGTTATATCCAGACACTAAGACCAGATGGCCATCATTTGATGCATAGTTTGCTAAACTGATTCCAAGTTGCACCCAGTTGGCACAGTGACAGGGTGGTACATACAGTATTATTGTAGCACCTGTTGGTGGTGAAATTGACTTGAATAAGTTCCAGGGTTTTCCTGCTACTATTATGCTACCGTTTCATGGCATCTCCATACACACTGAAAACATTAGACAAACTGATCAGTATGAAAGCTGTCAAGCAGAGATGGTCTGTCACTGAGAAGAGGTTGGTGCCATCTTGTTGCCCTTGTGACCAAATACACATCTGAACGCTCATGGATTATGTATGTTTGCTAATAATGTTCCTTGTCAGTGTGATAGAAAGTATTAGAAGGAGCTTGTAATGTGGAGCTCTACTCTCATACTTTCAGACTAGCAGGACGGAGTTTGACCTGCCGGAGTACTCGCTACGGCGCAGATACCAAGACTTTGATTGGCTTCGAAACAAACTGGAGGAGAGCCAGCCAACGCATCTCATTCCCGTAGGTAGCGGCCGTCCGCTCGCCTGATCTTTCAGCTGCGTTTTGCCTAAGAGAAGTGTCACGATTTTCAGCTGATCTCTTTGTCCCTTTGCAGCCTCTCCCAGAGAAGTTTGTGATGAAAGGTGTGGTGGACAGATTTTCTGAGGAATTTGTAGAAACGAGAAGGAAAGCACTTGACAAATTCCTGAAGAGGGTAGCAGACCACCCAGTCCTGTCTTTCAATGAAAATTTCAATGTTTTTCTCACGGCCAAGGTAATGAGGATCTTCATTAACTCTCTGTTTGACTCCAGCTGGCTTGCATGTGATATACATGTGTGTGTGTGTGTGTGTGTGTGTGTGTGTGATGAGCTGGCAGCCCATACAGGGTGTTTCTCTACCTTGTGAAATCTGGTAGCACTTACTATGCCGGCGGTTTGCAGATGCCGGCTGATCAATGTCTTCATGTCACTTCAGGACCTGAATTCCTATAAGAAGCAAGGGCTGACATTGCTGACAAAAATGGGGGAGTCTGTGAAGTACGTCACGGGTGGATATAAGCTGAGGGCTCGGCCTGTGGAGTTCGCCGCTATGGGTGACTACCTGGACATCTTCACGCAGAAGCTAGGCACCATCGATCGGATAGCACAGAGAATCATCAAGGAACAGTCGGGTAAGGCTGGGCTACCCGGCGCTGGGTGCTCTGCTGCAAATCCACCTCATCTCATGTCTCATGCACTGGTCGCGATTGGAAGTTCCTTCAGGGTTTGCCAGTCAGTCAGGAAAACTCCTCAGCTTTTAATAACACCAAGAACTCTTTAAGGACGAGGGTCCTGTTCTGAAAAGCGCTATATAAATGTAACATTCATTCATTCATTCGTTGTAATTAATATTTTAAAAGGTAAAGACATTCATTGGCAAGACAGACAGGACAAAGGTGTTGAGAATAAAAGATGGGGAATATCTCAGTTCTGCCATCCTATTCTTTAAATATGACATTATCAGCATATGTGTCAGCTGTTCTGAACAACAAGCCAGCTTTCACAAGACCTCTGAAAGACGTGTGACATGGGGAAGGTAGCCAGCCGATTTTGACCCCATCAGGTCAGATGATGTGCTGCTCTCTCTGTCCCACAGAGTATCTGGTAGAACTGCGTGAGTACAGTCCTGTGTACAGCAGCTGGGCAGGCTGTGAAGGGGAGCTGCGGAAGCCTTTGGAGGGAGTATCGAGTTGTGTCAGCAGCTGCTCCTCTGCCCTAGACGAACTCACGGAGGATATGAGCGAGGACTTCCTCCCCGTGCTCAGGGAATACGTTCTCTATATCGAGTCCATGAAGGTAGGAGGTGTACACACAGATGAGCCAACATGGCGAAATGTTACTGTGATCTGCTGTGGTTTTACCTTATTAATCTCCAGGCACAATCAGTGAAACTGTGTTTTTTTACTTCCTCTTTAGAATGTCCTGAAGAAGAGAGATCAGGTCCAGGCTGAATATGAGGCAAAGTTGGAAGCTGTCGTGTTACGGAAGGATGAAAGGTCAGGGGTGAGTCACCTTGCTACCGCTACTGGGGAGAGGACCCTGGATGATGGAGACATGTTTCATATCTCACTTGTTTTTGGGCACCGGATTTTGCTTGCAGCAGAGCAGTATTCTCTGGGTTCAGTGTAATGCTGAGTGCCAGGCCAACTGATGGACTCCAAGCCATTTTTTACATGGAGTTATGGAGTAACTTTGGGGCAGAAACTACCAAATTGCCAAGCTGCTGATTAGACGTTTTATTTTTGAATCTGGGTAGCCAGTTTTTCTATATTCATAACAAATGCCAAGACTTCCTTATTTTTTGTTGCCATCTGACAGGGAGCCTGTAATTAAATAAATCATGCATACCACACAAGTTAAACTGCGTGGATACAGAAGTGAGCATTCAGAAATGAAAGTACCTGCAGGGCGAGTAGAAGCCTGTATCCTTTCATCAGGAAAATTCATCAGGATAATTTTGGTTGTGAATCCAGAGGTCTGCCCTGTTTCTGGGCTATCTGCTGAATCTCACAGTACCGCTGGATATGAGATGGACTAGCAATAAGCCTGTGTTCATCTGCAGTTTCGAATGGCTGCCTGTAACTGAGGAACAGGTGGATTGCTGGCATCCTTCTGGGTCAGACTGAGGCTGATGCTCCGGCCAGTCACATGGCCGGTCAGACTGACACTGCTGCCCCGGCCAATCACACGGCCTATCAGACTGAGGTTTCTGCCCCGGCCAATCACACGGCCTGTCAGACTGAGGCTGCTGCCCCGGCCAATCACACAGCCGGTCAGACTAGGGTTGTTGTCCCGGCCAATCACACAGCTGGCAGTAACGGTTTAACACAAAAGTAATGTGGCACAAGGATAATCTTAAACCCCAACTCCAAAAAAGTGAATCAGCACTTTGTATCACTACAGTACATGTCACACTCACACTCTCAGTGTTCAGCAAGTGGTGAAGTGTCTCACTGGGCTCCTCCAGGGCCGTCTCAAATTCACCAATACTTTTTCACGCAGGTGCCCGCAGATGTGGAGAAGTGCCAAGACCGAGTAGAGTGCTTCAACGCCGACCTGAAAGCTGACTGGGACCGCTGGCAGAACAACAAGCGGCAGGATTTCCGACAGCTCCTTACCGGAATGGCTGACAGAAACATCCAATACTACGAGAAGGTTGGCCACTGCGAGCTTCGAGTAGGTGTTGACCTGTCCGTCACTGTCCCGCTCATTGTCTCTGTCTCTGCATTACAGTGCCTTGCAGCCTGGGAGTCCATTATTCCATTATTACAGGAGAAACCGGACATCAAAAGTGAGACAGACTGAGTGCAGGAACACTGGGTATGATGGACGTTCATTCTGAAGGGATTTTCGCAGAACACGGACTGATTACGCACTGCGAGTATTTCATCTTTTTTCGTGTTTATACTTGTGAACCCAGTCTGAGTTCCATCCGGTCGTGTGGCTTGACGCGGATGTTAGGCTGAATCTGACAGCATAGCTTCCTGCTGATCGGACTGCACCGGCTACCCAGGTGACTCTAACCTATAACCTTACCGAACCCAAAGGAGCGAAATAAGCGGTTTTCTTTTAACAAGCATTAAATGACCATTTTGTAAATAGCCTTTTGAGGGAGAATCAGACCTTTAGACGCCTCTTTGCTCTCGGCACACGGAATGTCTTGGAACGCCGCACGCGGAAAAACACTGTCACGGTTGATGGGCTTCTTTTTTGGAACGTATTCATACCTGTTACATGATCAGACAAAAGGGATATATTTGGCACAAGAGACATGAGCCGTCTCTGGTTTTTACAATGGAGATGATATTTTCGTAAGGCTGGTGTTCAGCGCTACGTCGCTAAATCGGCTCAAAGTCTGATCACCCAAGACCAGGGGAACCACACGATGAAGAATGTGGTTTCGCAGAAAAGGTCCTTTCAGTGAAAGTGCTCAAGATGCTCATTTTTGGTGCTAAAAAAGGGACGTTTGCTGATTGTAACTGAAATAATCAATGGACTAATTATTTGAACTTTGATGGTAATTTTTTTTAAAGATCTGTAGACCTAATTTAGAGGTCAATTTTATATAGTAAAACCGGGCATATTGGCACCTTCCCTGAAACAGTGTCACATTAATCAGATCTTTGCATAAATGTGATACAGAGACTACAGCCATCATTCCTCGACAGGTTTCCCTACCATTACACTCATTATGCATATTTCTCATCGACATGTGAACTTAATAGGGACGCCCTGGCCACACTTCCTGAGATGTGCGAGTAACATTAATACTCTAAGGTTATGATTGCTGTGGTAAGGTTTTTGGTGTAATTTAACAATTAGTACTACCCCCCATGACACTACTCTTTTAATTTGTGGCAAACAAGTATCAAATGTTGTGCTGAAGGTTCACTACTAGTCAGCAAATTTGAAGCTCTACATTTAAGTATTAATAGATTCTTCCTAACTGATATCTTGACCTGTGAACATTTGGTTACTGAATATGCCTCTTCTGTGTTTAGATAACAGAAATTAATGTAAGTGGTCTGGAAACTGAAGGCAATTTGAGTACTATGGAAATTACTCTTGTAACGATAATATAGTTGTTTCTGTACTAATTATAGATTTGTTTTTCTAAATAAACTGACCTCATGCAATACATACACTACTTGTCACAAAATACTTAAATGTTCATTCGATAAACCTGGCCACAATTTTTTTGAAGATCAGATGTATTTCGACGGGGGGTGGGGGGACCACGTATATTGAATGGACACATTTTCAGAATGCTATGCTTACAGTCCAAATATACCCAGTCTCACAATTGATATCTACACTATTGTAAACAGACCATGTAGTATCTCACGTGATCTTAGAAAGGAATTCCAGCATGTCCTATGAAATGCCAAGTGTCTGTCTTTGTGCACCTCCGAAATGTGCCAGCTTAACGCTGGAGATCTGCACACGACTCAGTTTCTCTGTGCTAAGATCTCCAGCCAAGGTCAGCGTTTATAGACTGATTGTGAAAGCTGTATTGTTGGTTGTGATGTAAATTCTTCCGAATTTTGTTTCCAATGGTAAATTAAACATTTGTCATAAAACTCTTTGAGCAAATTTACAATATTTGATTTCTGCATCCTCATAAACACGACTAGGATAAGCTGTTGGAGGTGCAGTGACTGGTGCAGTGATGGCTGGAATATGAAGCACACAAAAGCCTCATTTAAAACCGTCAGAAAAAACCTTAACACACTGACCTTTTTGATGTATTTTTTCCTTCTAACATTATATTTTGATATAATTCTAATTCTGGAATAATGGCTAAATAGTGTGACTTTTTGTACATACACAATGAGAGCATCACCTCTGCCTTCATATCTGATATTTCATATTCACCATTTTGATACATTTGCAAGACTGCACGATCTCATCCAGATGGGAATCACTGTCGTTCTTTCTCTAGATAGGTCTCTAGGAAAAGCTAATTTTGAATGTGAACAAGCTTAGTAAGAACTACATATGATGCAACCAGTAGTCTCACCATACTGTATTTTCCCAACACAATCAAAAATCTGACATTTTCTTGATCACTTTATTGACATCCACATCAATCAAAGCATGAAAATAAAATCTCTGTACCCAGTATCTCCAGGCCAGAGCAGAGATGTTTTAGGCACTCAGGTTTTTATGTGAGGAGCAAGGCCGCTTAGGGTCTCACAGCTACAGGCAGGCACCTGGCGGGGGGGGATCGGGGGTATTCTGGGCATCTATCTGCCCCATGATATGACACCATCTGTGCCGTCGTAGATGTACTGAACCACTAAATGAACCTTGATACACAATACAAGTTAGTTTGGGAATCGATCAACCCTTTTTAAATCTTAAGAGAGAACTGCCATCAAAATGACAACCTGAGACTCCTTCAAGTGACCTGAATACACACTGAACCATCCTCTCTGCTTGGCAGAAAACACCTTCACTAATACATCAGTTTCTACATAACACAAACAGATGGCAACAGGACACAATCTCCTGAAATATTTAGTTTTCTTATCTTGGTCTCCATTATTCTGGTTCTTGACGTGGCAACACCGGAAGTATGAGGTTTCCAAACGAAGAATCTTGAGTGATGAAGAAACCGGAGGAATGTGCGTGTGCGTGCTGCGGAGAGAGATCACTGTGTCGAGACTTTACAGAGTCGGGGCTGTGTTGAAGTAGCCCCCAAACACGAGGGTAGTAAAAAGCAACCGTCTGATAGCAGCTTTGATCCTCAGCCTACATCCAACAAAAGAGTCACTGATGGCATTTAAGGAAACGCCAGTGCACCTGTGAAAATACCCTAACCCATCACCAGGTCTCCACCCTGACAGAGCAGGAAGGCTCTCTCACCCCACAGACCTGTGCTCTCTGTGCCCTGACAGAGCAGGAAGGCTCTCTCCCCCCACAGACCTGTGCTCTCTGTGCCCTGACAGAGCAGGAAGGCTCTCTCCCCCCACAGACCTGTGCTCTCTGTGCCCTGACAGAGCAGGAAGGCTCTCTCCCCCCACAGAGCTGTGCTCTCTGTACCCCGATAACTCAGGAATTCTCTCTCACCTGTAAAGCAGCTTTTTGTTGAGCTGCGATGTGTTGCTGCTCTGCGTGATCTCGGAAATCCTTATTCACAGCAGGTCTTGAGAGAGGAATGCTGTGTCCAAGAGAGAAACAAAACCAGAATTTGAAAAACTGTTCCTGCTTCTTCTCCAAGGCTGTCGGCCTTTCAAGAATCACACATCAACACAGGCCAAACTGTTTCATTGCCCCAACCTTATTAGGCACTAACAGCATTTATCCCACTGAGATGATCAGAACAATAAGATCAAGATAAGAACAAAATTTGCGTAGCAGTTTAGTATGGCTGTGTTGTATCAGACAGGTAATATTACACTGAAATGAGATGCATAGAAAAATCACTGATGTCAAAATCCAAGCATTCCTATATCCTTCAGCAAGTGATCTATGATTGACTATTAACCATTAACCGATAAGAATAAGACATACTATTTAGAATGAATGCGTGTCCGTCAACCAATACCAAAATACCAACACCAAAAAAATGCTTTAGTAATTAGAGGTGCTTTATTTTTTTCCAAGTGCAAACACTTCATGACTTATGGAAATAATCATCAACAAGTTGTCAAGACTTTGCAATGAGCAAAAGATTTGCAAAATGAACCAAACATTTAGTCCTCCAGCACCAAGCACACTTAACTGGCGGCTCCAGCCTACATCTCTCGAATAGGAAAATATCGTAAAACTTAAATGACCTGCAAGTAGCCGGCACTGTTTCTAACATATACCATGGAATGCGCTGTAACAAAAACCAGCTCCATTATCAGGTATATTTAATTTAGTCTAATTAATGGTCAACAGCCAATGTTTTAACAAAAAGGAATGTCATATTCACACTTCAACATAAAAAAGCCTATAACCCACTTCAACCCTGAGTACAATAGACAGCTTGTTTACTAATTTTTATAGAGAAAAAGCAGTATGTTGACATGCTGAGGGGACAGGCTTGTGCGCAGTCTACCGCCTGAGACCACTGACACAGAATACCCACTCAGATGACACTGATGTCCCCAGTATGCAAAGATAACGCCTAGTCACAGTGGCCAGCCTCTGGAAACTAGTCTGATTAGTCTCACCCTCATGAGTTGATAGGCTATATCAAGCGCATTTTAATTTAATCCTCCACGTTCTATGCATTTACCACACTGCAAATGTTTAACTGACAGTAATAACTGACAGTATTAATTGGATGAAATTATTCTTATCGAATATCGGTTAAATGGTGAATTATTAACACCCGCAATTTGAAAACTCTAAATGTGGACGCGCTTAGCACAATGTCAATGTATAAGTAAGGATTGAATTTTTTTATTCTGCTGCAGAAATGTATGGACTGGAAGCAAGTTGTAAAGGCGTGTTGGTCACCTGGCCCCCGGACTGTTCATGGTCTGATTCTGGATCAATCGTCTTTTCTCCTTATCCAGCTCTGCTAGAATAGCCACCCGGTTTTTGTTCTGAAAACCTGTCAATGGGTTTACATTCTGATTAATGACAGACTGCAAAGACCATGAGGTCACACAAAAAGCACCGAAAAAATATGAGTGACCGAAACAGAAGTGTCCCACAGAGAATGACTAAGACACTGCACATCTGTGTGTCAGTGTTTTAAACACACAGCAGTGCTTTCATATTTACTCCCAGTAAAAAGTTAAATCCTATAGAACCTGTATGGAAAAAATGGACAAAAGAGCCAAAGAAATCCACAAGCACCCTGCATTTCTGGGCGCTGCTAAAGAAAAACTCGGAAGACATACTGGGTGATGGATATGTTAACCAACAACCCTGTCTGTCTAAAGATGTAAGCAAGGAAAATAGTCCATCCATCCATCCATTTTCCAAACCGCTTATCCTACTGGGTCCTCACACACCATTCGCTCACGCATGCACTCCTACGGGCAATTTAGCAACTCCAATTAGCCTCAGCATGTTTTTGGACTGTGGGGGGAAACTGGAGTACCCGGAGGGAACCCCACGACGACATGGGGAGAACATGCAAACTCCGCACACACGTGACCCAGGCGGAGACTCGAACCTGAGTAGGAAAATAGTCAAAGATGTATATTTACTTTATTACTTAATTTAGACACAATTTTCATTGTTCTGGTACACTGCTTTGGTATTTTTGACGTTTTATACTGCAATTTTTTTTCAGATTAAATTATTTACCAAAAACACAGCATCTAAACCACTGAAAAATACTAGTTTTCCACAAAGGTGACCATTTTTTCTAAGTATGTTTTTTTTTTTTCATACCACACTGTTGGACTATCTTAACACAGACTTGCACTTTACAGCATGCAGTGGCGAAAGCAGAACATTTTCAGTGGGGTAGCCAAGGTGGGACCAGAAGTCATTTGAGGTGCCACATACATCTAAATATGAACGTAAAGCATCTAGAAAACAAGGGAATATTTAAGGTACCTAAACGGTATAACTCTACATTGCTCATGATTGTGGGCAGTGGTGGAATTATCAAATACACATTTAATGTATCGATTTCTTGCAGTTAAGGCAGTGGTTCTCAAACTCGGTCCTCAGGCCCCACTGCCCTGTTTGTTCTCCAGCTATCCCTGCCCTACACACTGCTGATTACCTGGATCAGGTGTGTTCAGTCACTCAGAAGCTGAAAGACAGCTGGTACTTGTGTGTGGGGCAGGAATAGCTGGAAAAGATGCAGGGCAGTGGGGCCTTAGGACCGACTTTGAAAACCACTGCGTTAAGGTAACAAGCTTACAGTAAGTATATGGTTCCCTAACTTCCGCATTAGTACTGTTCTGAGAGCACATGTTTAGCTAAACAGCACTATGAGCTCATTCTGTATCAGTATATGATCAGGGACATGGAAAACAGTTACGTGATAAAAATAGTTTTTTAAATCAGTCTTATTTAACGAAAACGCAAATACAATGGGGGTGGCCAGGTTTCACTGCCTCCCCAGACCCGCGTATGACAGCATGCATGCCTTCCAGAGAAAAGCCTTAAAACATGACTATTTCTAAGGTGTCCCTTCAGCATCTCTGACCAAATAAAACATGTCACTAGTAAGTATCGGCTTTAAATGCTACTAACAGGAACGAAGACACACTTTCGGAAGTTGGAGGTCAACTCTGGGCTGGTCTCACGTTAAACGAAAAGAGAAATGCCAGTTAATCGATTCATCTTTAAATAAACTAACAACCTAAGAAGTGACACTCACCCTGGCCAGGAGGATTTGAGGTCATCTCTTCAGATTAGCAACATCAGCACCTGGAAATGTATAAATGTGTAAAATAAAAAGGTACACAGCAAACTGTCACATCTTCTGCGTGAAATTACTATTTAAAAGCAAAACCTATAACCATCTGTTTACATCGAACATTACAACCAAGGGTGCTAATCATATTATTCTGAGTATACGAGCAGACCGTTTAGGTAGGTTGTCTCAAAAAACGCACGTCATATTGGATAAGAGCGTCGGCTATATAAACAAAATCTACGGTATATGTGATGTGTTATATAAAACACTAGCAAAAGTTCTGTCTACAGATTGTATTGGTGCTGTTTATGAACTGTAATTAATTCTTCTGATTACGGAAAAAATAAACAGCAGTCAGCTTATTACGATTAACACACTTTATTACTTACACGAATCTACCCTTAAAAAATACGCAAAGGTCCAGTTAAATAATACAACGGCTACACACACATAATTAACATACATAAAGTACATATCGCCATCTACTGGCCTGGAGTGTGAAATAGCAGTTGTGGAAACGTACAGAGGAGGATGAGTATTCAGAAAATGCACACTGCCATCTAGTGCACTGGAGTGTAAACAGCACTTCGCTGAAACGTTCAGAGGACAATAAACATACAAAATATTCATACCGCTATCTACCTGGCTGGAGTGTGAGAAGCATATTGTAAACCAAACCTCAGCCGCTATCCATCCATCCATTTTCCAAACCGCTTATCCTTACTGGGTCGCCGGAGCCTATCCCGGAAGCAATGGGCATGAGGCAGGGAACAACCCAGGATGGGGGGCCAGCCCATCGCAGGGCAACCTCAGCCGCTATACTTTAGTTATTTCAAAATCCATGGCTGGCTTCTGTTATGCCAGAAACTATCGATCATCGTCCATCCATCCATCCATTTTCTAAACCAGTCGTCCGAAGACTCAGGACAACCTTAACCCCTACCAAACATTAACCATAAGTAACCAAACAAAATACAAGACTTTTTGGAATTTTTAGTTTTTGATTGGATTCACAGATTTTTATAAAATAGAAGTTATCCTGATGGGGACCTGAAAAATGTTACCTAAAGTAAGGACGTTTCAGGTTTTACCGCACATTTTGGTCCTCAAATGTGATTTGAGCACACCCACCATGGCGGCCGGCGGGGG
>JAODJX010000119.1:20027673-20042513 GCA_026776945.1 Isichthys henryi | reverse complement strand
ATTCACAGATTTTTATAAAATTGAGGTTATCCAAATGGGGACCTGAAGAAGTGTCCCCAAAAGTAAGGAAGTTTCAGATTTTACCACACCTAGGGGACATTTTAGTCTCCAAATATGATCTATGTAAACCCACACACACACGCACACACAGAATTGTGGGGGCATACCCTATGACAGGGAAGCACACTTGTGATCGCAAAGGTGGGTGGTTCCCCGGCCAGCAAAGTACCGCCCCCTAAGTACCGCCCCCTAGGTACCACCCCCTAAGTACCGCCCCCTAGGTACTGCCCCCTAGGATCTGCCCCCTAGGCACTGCCTCCTAGCACTGGTGTGTCAACAATGACAATTAATCAGCTTCACCTGGTGAATTTATGCAGGATTTAAATTATTATTATTATTGGATTTTTTTCCCACTAGCAGGATATTAAAACAAATTTTGCAGTAGTTCTTAACATCTTCAGAGGGTCAAAGTAATGTGAAGCTTTTTCAGCAAAAGGACTATAATGTTCTTCTTACACTGGTTTAGCTCCCAGCTCTGTCATCTGTCCTCTTGTGTTTGACCTTCAGTTTGAGAGATTCAGTATCAAGTGATTTCCAGTGTGTTGTCCCATATTACAAAGAACAAAAATGGAACAATCACTTCAACTATTGCTCTTTAACTGCTGAATACTGACAGATTTGGCACCTACTAGCCTGTTATTTAGATAAACAGCACTGTCTTGTTTTTCCTAAGCACAATCTTTTTGCTATTGCATAAGAGCTGGTGCAAGCTGTTGTCATATTGTGAAAATATTTTACAGGACGAATTCTGGTTAAATAACCTTGTCAATGAGCACAAGGGACCCACCTCATACCTGAACCCAGATCCAGTTGTGCTCCCACAGGCGCCAGAAGACGTTGTGAGCTCAGGGTGCTGAAAGTCCAAACAAGCAATGGACCTTACTGATGTAAATGTGTAACATTTTAGCTATCAACAGCTAACAACCGCAGTCTTTCTGCAGCAATAATCACAAGTTTCTTTGATGAAACAGATAAGAGTTATAGCATAAGTTAAAGCATCCTCAGCACCCCTGCAGAACAGCTGTTCTGAGCCATTATAGAAATTTACAGACGTTTTGGCCGACTGGACTGTGTAACATGTTTGCAGGGTATTTAGAACAAGCAGCCCCCTGCCAGGAAGGACAGACATTCAGTTGCGTTTAGACTTTGTGACTTTTACGTCTTTTCATCCTGTACAGACACTCCTCTACTTACGAATGAGATACGTTCCAAAAGGCCGTTCATAACCTGAAATGTTCGTAAGTCGTTATTCAACATCAGAGTAAGTACGCAAGTACTAAGAAGTAGGACGCTGGGAGTAGTGGCCAGCGGGAGTAGTGGCCAGGAGTCGTACTAGGTGGAATTGGCGTGCAGGAAAAAAATTGATGTTGCGAACAGGAAATGGGAGCCCAATGAACACAGTTTGGACTTACAGTCCTCTTCGTTTGTATGGCTGAAAGTTCGTAAGTAGAGGAGTGTCTGTACTTACCTTTGTACTCATTGTTTCCCAGTGGTGGATATTTCTGGTCCAGAAAGCAAAAATCCAGACCAAGATTTTGTTTCAACCAAGCAGTTGAGTCCTCTGTGACTTTGACACTTTATATTCAACCGGTTGGTTAAAACAAAATTTTGGTCTGGATTTTTACTTTCTGGTCCTGAACTTTCCACTTCTGTTGTTTCCTCTCCTTCGTTGTTTTTCTCATGTTGTCTTGTATAACAATACAATTTTAATTGGTTTTCTGATATTCTGCAACATCAGCCATAATTAAAATAAATTTAACAGGAATCGTGATAGAATTTTCGTTTACGTCACACATAGAAATGATTAATTTTGTCCCATTTGTGTTCTGCAGCATCCAGGAAAAAGTGTGTTTAGAAGGAACAAATACATAATATATGTCACAAGCTCTATTTAAGAAAAGTTTTTTACTGCTTTACGTACCATCACTTTTAACAGTTTTGTCAGGACCCCACAAATTTCAGATTCTCCAACAATTTATAATAGTAAGAAATATTGTATATTGCTTCAATGTGGTATTTGCAACTTTGTAAAAACAGATCTTCACTCTTTGAAAGAAATATGGCTTTTAATAGGTAAAAAACATTGTATCAGTTCCATTGTGCCAAAATATTACTGTAAAAATAGAAAACAATAGAATGTTGGTTAAATACAATGAACATGCATAATATTTTCCAATACCTTCATTCTAGTAGAAACAAAATATTTTATAACTTGCAATCAGGAAATTCATGACATTGAAGTTCAGAATGTTTAGAAAATATTTATATACTTTGTAAATGTAGTTATAATGTAAATATATATATATATAGTGCAACTTAACATATTAATTAATTAACAAATACAAACTGTAAAAGTCATTGATTCATGAAAATACTGGCTTCCTATTCTCAGTAATTACATTGAATTATTGAATTACACTTCCTTCTATAACAAATAAATCAGTATAACTGTTTAAATGTAACAGTTACCTTTTGTTAGGTCAGATAAATGAATTTAAATGCCTTATTATGTATGAATATGCAGAAAATTGTACAGACTATCCTCATTAGAAAAAAATAATTACCTCCACAGTCTCCTCTGCAAATGTCGATCTCATATTCAGATACATGATGTGACAGTAATAATACTGGTGCTTTAAATGGATCTTATTGCTTTGATTAAGTACAATATTTTCACAAGAAAGATCACAACAAAATATTTTGAAATTAATGCCGTTCTGAATCAGGAACAACTAGCACTGAGGAGCTGTATTTATACAGGGATAAATAGCTAACATAGATCTGATGATTTGGTATAAGCAAGAAAATGGAAAACCACTGCAGTTAGGATAATTGTGATTGTACTGTCACAAGTCCCATGTAACTGTGACATCAACAGCGGCAGAAAATGAAAGCTCATCTTTCCAGGACACACAGACTAAACCCCACCAGGCTTCATCTGACCTGCACATCTATCCTCCAGCAGATTGACAGCTACTGTTAATTGTTCTGCTGCAAATTTTTAACAATAGCAGATCTCAAAACAGTAATTTGCTATATTTTTAAATTGTATTACCGGAGCCAAGGCAACAACAAGGTAAAACAAGGTAGTTGCTCTTTTTATAGTAACTAGGAATGAAAGCTTATATTTCGCTGATTAAAACTATTGCCAGTGGGACTGAAATGTGGAAATGGTAGGCTGAATCCGTCTTCCGTTCTGCCTGTACACCACAGGGCTGCAATGAGCCTGTAGTACTATACAGTGTACGGAAACGGTGCTGCCATAAGGAATAGTTAATAATAGGCATGATTTAATTTGTTAAATTAAAGTTTCAATATAGTCAATATAACCCTTAGCAATATAACCCTTACCATCTCAGTCTTTTATGAAACGACATCACATTTTGTGCCGTGTAATATGCAAAAATTATTACAGTACATATTACAGCATGAATTACACTCACAACAGAACTTTACAATTCCTTACTACCAACTCTACTGGCATTGTAATTTGATATGATAGAGAAAAACAACCATTGGAAATTTTTGAAGGTAGTCAATGTTGAAGGATCACTGTGTATTGCTGCATATGGGAGATATATGAAGTCAATGTATCAAATTAATCAATAAAACTAATAAAACTATACAAAAGGCAACAAAAAAAAATCCCAATGTTAGTTTTTCATACACATAAAGAAGCAACATAAATGAAATCTTTTTTACTTCTTCATCGCTAGATCCTGTATACATCACTTTCTAACCCCATTCTACATCTATACAATTTCCACCTAATCACAGGCACAAGCTTTTAAACAATTACTAAATTTTACCATGGTACTCACTGAGCAAAGGTCACCCGCACGCATTTTTATCAAATCACATTCATATTCAGTTTCTTTGGAATTTGGGTGAGTCATTAGTTGCTAATATCATTTCTGTTCCCTTTTCTGTATGTCATTCACTGCATAGCAGGTAATATTTATTTATCCTATGTTTACATGCAAAATACACTTAAGGGTTATTTGTTAATTTCTCCAGTTATGGCTGCAGTACTTTGGGTTTTCAATTCGGTTACGAGTTACTCAGGTGACTCGGATGGTCGTTCACGCTTCAAGTATTAATACCGGTGCTTACGTGCATGATACCAGACTGTTTTCACGGCGTTTCTTTGCACGTGACTAAGCAGGAATCTTTGGCTAGTAAAAACGGAGAAGCAGCAGTGCAGTAAGTGCATGTAACGTGTGCGGAGCAACTAACTTTGATTTGTAGTAAAGCTTGACTTCCGGAGCTGAAACGTAACACAAGATACTGAGACCACAGTGCAGAGTGCAGATACGTTGCCGTAGGAATAACTGAGATGTGGACAGGAACTAAAGGAGAGAAGAAAGAGGTGAGTATATCTATGATTAATATATGGAATTTTCTGAAAGAAAGATGTTTTTCTTACACGTGTACCTGGGCATTCATTAGAACCTTAGCCTAGCTGCACTTACATCTAGTTGACTCCTTGACAGTATGTCTGTGATGCGCTACTTGCCTCTGCATGCATGTCACTTTGGGCAAAAGCATCAGCTGAATATGTCAATGTAAATGTAAAGACTACAAAGATATGAAAGGAATGATTGTTTCTGTTCAGTTTTCAACATTTCCTACTGAAAGTGTATTGGCTGGTCTGGATTTTTCTCTGTCGTTACTCCGTGTCCAAAATGAACGTATACATCACATCCGATGGTTAATCGAAATATGCACAGCAGAAGATGAGCAGACAAACAGCAAACCAGTAGCTGTCCAAGTTACACTAAATCAATAAGTTTTAGTTTGAGTCAGTAGCAGTTTCTAAGCTGCAAACAAAAAGCAAGCGTGATTCTGGAAAACGACGCAAATGGTCTAAAGCATTAAATTAAATTACTAAAAAGCACAACAGATTTCACGATGATTACTCTATAATCATCTAACAGGTTTATATCCACAATGTAGTAAAACATTTAGCTAACCTTAAATACAGAGCTGTTATTTTCCCAGCTGACTTAAAAAATAAGTATCTTTCAGAGGCTCCAGCCTGTCTTATTACTGGAATAATTGAAATATTCACAATCAGAAAATGGATGTACTGGCGATTTGCAAAATGAGGAATGGAACTAATCCTGAACCTAATCCTGAACCTAAACCTAACCCTAAACCTAACCCTAACTCTAATCCGGACCCTAACCCTAACCCAACTATACATATATTACTGTTACGCATACTTCGCTTCTAAGCAAAGTTAGGGAGGCAGCTGAGTAATAATGTTTTTGTGGATTCAGCAAAAGGCTAACCTTCCCTAAGTATCTTAGTGAAGGTTTCTGTTTCTTTGAGGGCGGCTAAGAAGTGTTAAAGCTTCTGATATGTATTTAAAATTGAAAAAAGGCATATGATAAAATATCATGTAATATGTTGACCCTAATATAATAATCCCACAAGTGTTCTGCCACATTCACGTGCACCTGAAGTTATGAATGATTAATTTGTCATTAACAGCAGCTCTGCTCCCTGACCCATAAACTTCTTGATTACAGAAGAACAGGACCATAGGTAGGTCTGTACAACAGCATTGTGGTACAGAAAAGTTCATTTGATGTACGTCTTGCATCTGGGGGTCTCTTCAGTTTCTTCAGTCCTATTACAGTCTGTATCCTACCTCCTCACTGATCTTCCATATACTGTAGATTCTCCGCCCTGGCCAGTTTTATATGCTACAGTGTATCAACACTGTCCCAAGCGCAGTAAGAGTATTAAACACACTTTCAGAAAAGCTGTATAGCAACACCCAGAAATCACCATAAATGAGTGCCACTTAAATATTTCAAATATTTCAACTGATATCAAGAAAATAAAAACATCTACTGTCACTGGTAACCCTCTTTAATTCTTCCTATATAGGGAAATAATATCTACTTATAAAAGCAACTACAGTATACAAAACTATAGATAATAATTCCTAGGATGAAGGTTGAAATAAACCATACCCATGAGATCATTTCCATTATAAGCACACCTGCATATTTCAAAAGATGGCAAGAATGAAAACACGACCAGAAATAAGCGGAAAATGAAAAGTTCAAACCTGAAATGTAAGGGAATGACCCATGAGCCTTTGATATTGCAGCTTTTTGTCTGTACTTGCCTTGACTGCCAATTAAAATCAGCCTTTAATACTTCAGGTTAAGTCTTTCTCAAATAAATAGTGGGGATGACCGTTGCCTTCCGAAGGTGTGCTGACACCGGCCTAACCCTCCCCCTCTTCTGCTGCATCTTGGTTGGCGTACATCCCTGCTTCCCATCGTATTGCCATGTTGCTTTTTCGACGTGTGACTCTTGTAGCCTCTAGAACCTATCAAAATAAAAACAAAAGAAGAGAACAATCGTTATCCTAGAGCAGGGGTGTCAAACTCCAATCCTGGGGGGCCGGAGCCCTGCACAGTTTCTGGTTTACCCTCATTTAATACACCTGATTCAACTCCTTGTGCCAATTACACACAGCTCTTGAGCTGAATCGTTTGTGGTGGAACGGGGAAAGAACTAAGCTACACAGGGCTCCGGCCCCCCAGGACTGGCGTTTGACACCCCGGTCCTAGAGCGACTTGATGTCAATAGAAAACAAATGAACAAATTTTCCTTCGTGAAGTCAGTCCATCACTGGATTTAAATGAGTTCCAATTTGTTTTTGCTTATTTTATCTTGAATGTCATTGTAGTAAAACCTTACGAATACATATTTTCTTGAATTTATGATTTAAAAAGTTATACAGGTAATCCATGGGTTCTATACAATTGTTGCTTCTAACATTTTTGATAGCCTCTCATGAATGGTTTACTGATATATTGTCAAACCAGACAGACAGATAGACAGACATACTGTAGTGATTTTGGGGGGGAAATAGTTAATGTTAACGATATAACAGAAGTGGCCCCAGTTACAGATGGTTTCATAATGGTTGAGCTAAGAATGTGGCGGAACAGGAAGCAGGAGGATTTACAGCCGCTTCTGTCCTCCCACAAGGCAGCTGTCCCGACAGACACCAGCACACAGACGCTTACACTGGCATCTTCCACTTTCTCCCGACGCTTCACTTTGTGAGTCTCGTAATCTTCCATCAGAGTCTGCATGAAATTTTTGGCCCTCTGGGGGCCCGTGGAGTCATCGCTGCTGACATCAGAAATGGACGGTGTCGGGGAGCCCTCCGACGAAGGTGAGGCAGGTGGTGGGGGGCGAATCTTCTCGATCTTGCCTACATGGAAGAAATGTGTTAATTCACTTATTTTCTGGCAGGTATTATCGGAAGCACACCCCCCTCAGCGCTTTTATGCAACTTTCACAACTACAAATGCAATAAGAAAACATTGTTCCGATGGCATTAACAACTTTAACAAATGTATTAAATTTGTCTAGATAACACATATATTCGTCCTTTTATGTTGTCACAGAGTTATTGCAGTGATAATGAAAGTCTACAGAGTTCTCCAGCTTCAGAGCTGCACTCCATATAAGAGTAATGAGTCACTCGCTTTTGTTCTCCTGAGAAGAACCAGGGATTAACAATGTAAAATTCGGGGTAACGCTTTACTTAAGGGGGCACAAATACTTAGTACTAACTCAGTTACTAACTCAATGTAGAAAAAACAACAGGTAGAAACTGAAAATTGTCCCAATATTACAGCAAATAAAGAAGTGGAACAATTCAAATATTTGGGTGTTACCCTTGATCCAACGCTTAGTTTTAAAAATCATGTTAAAAAGTTGGGAAACAAATTGAAATTTAATTTGGCAAATTTTAGACGTTAGATGCTCTCTTACTGTTGAGTGCCATGATTATTCCACATTTTTTTTATATTGCATTACAAGTTGGTCTCAGGCATGGAAAGCAACCTGAAGACCACTTGAATCACTACATAAAGCTGCCCTTCAAATTCATGACAAAACAGGTCAATATCATCATTTTCGTATATTGACTAAATATGGTATTTTGCGTTTAAAATTTTTTTAATGTCTCTTTATATTTTAAAATCATTCATAATCATTCTACTCCTCCTAAAAAAATTGTTACACTCTACTCTGAAAAAATAACACAAGAAACTGGATCTACTTTAAGAGAAGAATGCAGTATTCCGCAACGTAAAACCTCTTTTGTTAAATCATCTTTCTCCTTTTCAGCTATAGATCAATGGGACAAACGTATTTTATGTACAAATATAGTATCTCTTAGTAGTTTAACAAATAGATGGATATTGTCAGATCAAACATCCACCCCTTCATGAGTTGGTACATATGTGTTTTACTGTGACCTGTATTTTATGTTATCAGGGATGGGATATTGGGGGGTTGAAATGAACTGTCTGTACGACTTTATGACCTGTATTTTATACATCATTTACACTTTATTTTGTTTCTAGTTTATTGTTTCGTTTACCTGCCTAGGGACAGAAAATACCAATATTTGCTAAAACCTGGTTCAATGCTTCTTTCCTTGTTATACAAGGTTAATGTTTTATTGTGCAACTGTCCTTGTTTAAATAAACAAATAAAACAACCAATTCATGAACAAATATAGCGGCTAGGTGAGATATACGATGCTTTACAATGCATCAATGATGAACGAACATGAGATCAGAATGTAACTAAGACTTAGTTTGTGGTTAATTAATACATGAGTAAGACCATGATACTGCATTATTTGTGCCCCCTCGAGTAAAGCATTACCAATCCATGTCTTTGGGAAAAACAGTTCACTGTAGAGTGTCTGAAGTAACCCATACCACCTTATGTTTCTTCCCTGCCACTTAAATCAAAGCATTTCAGTTGCTAATATTCACCAATTTTATGTAACGAAAACAGATGGCATCTTTTAATGTGGAAACATGTATAGCGGATATAAGTGGATTAAGTGTGAATGACCGTATCCAGAAAAGGATTAAAGTAAAATACTCAATCATTTCTGAAGAAAAACATTGAAGAGTTGGATAAACAAACAATTGTGACTTTTAAAGAAAGTATGAAGTATGACGAAGTGTGATCCTTACCAGGTGCTGTCCTTCCTGTGGGACTCAGCCCGGACAGCTGGATCTTGGGATTTTGCTTTTGACTGCACTGTGTCTTCCTCTGCCTCTTTAGCTCCTCCTCTCGTTCTTGAGTTGCTCGGATTTCTTCCTCGATCATGGAGAGGGTCCTTTGCTTGTGAGATCGCAGCCTGAAGGGCCCAGAGCTGACCTCCTTGTCTTGGTTTCTTGTTACTGAGGCAGTGCTCCTGAGTTCGGCTGCCTGGGAATATTTACTAAAATAGCTGAACTCTGACTGTTCGCTGGATTTTGGAGAGCGATCCGGAGGCTCGCTGTAACTGCTGGAGTCCACGTCTATTGGAAGTGCCTTAATTTCACTTATCTTATTGGGACTTATGCATTCCAGGGGAGATACCAATCCATCTTCACATTTATTGATTTCTTCCAAAGGCTGCAGTATGAGATTATTTTGATCATAGTGTGGAGGTTCCTCCGAGCCTTGTGACTCAGTCTGCTGGGCAATTGCATGCTGGATGGCATTCTGGACTAAAATGCCCGCGTGGAATTCCAGTTGTTCCTCTGTCAGAATATCTGTGTCATTAGCTTTCAAAACAAGAGGCTTGTTAACTGACAGGTCTGGCCCAATGTTAACCGTCTGGACGATATGTGACATGGAAGAGAAGGACTGATCTGTCAGAGAGATGGTGACAGTCTCGCCAGGAGCAACACTGTCACTCACATTTTCCAGTCCGAAGCATTTCTTAATGCTGTCGCCCTGAGGTTTGAGGGGAAGAGCATCTAATCCGTAATCAGATTCCTCTGACTTAAAGGAAGAGTCTGTGAAGGTATCAGGCTCTTCATCCTTAAGGAAAGTCATCACAGCCCGGACAGGTGTGAAGTCTTCATCTTCTACCCATGTTTCATAATTGTCTTTAATCTCATTTCCTGGTATGCTCTCGATTGATCGATTAGTGGGAGATTCCCCTACAGTATAGCAGTCGTTGTGGGATTTCAATGTGGTGACTTGGCTGATATCTTGTGTAGCATAAATGTCAGCGGTTACAGTGTTTGGCCTTTCTATATTTGTGGTATCTGATGTTCTGAAGGGTTTGGCAGAATAGATTTTAGGAGTAACGTCTCTTTTTTGGACCGGTCTGTTATTCTCCATTTGAAGGAACTGGCTTCGTGCCACAGAGAAACCGATCTGCTCCATGACAACATCCTCCTTGCTGACTTCTGGTGGTACCACAGGGACTGCAGTCGGTTTTGATGATGCTGGTGGCATATTTGATATTTCTGGCCTTTTCTGCTTCCTTTCCTCATACTTCCTATGTGACGCAAGCTGCTCTGGGTCCAGTTCTTCCTCTAAAGTTTTTTCTTGAGGCGGATTCCACCATTTTGCAGCTATTCCAGGATTTTTCTTGACTGCCTGGCCTCGGATCAGCTCCAGTCGTTCCCTTTCCAATTCCGCCATCTCTTCAGAGGGTCTAACCTTCTTCACGTGAATTTGCTCTTTTTCCGGCGTGTCAAACAGCTTAGAAGGTTTCTTCTCTTCCTGGAAAGCCCGAAGCTCGAAGCGGGGTTCCTTCTTAATTGCTGTCACAGTGGCATCCTCTAGAAGCTTTTTGTAATCCGTCGCTACTAAACCTGAGTGACCGTTGTATTTTTTGGAACCTTCACTGTTAAAAGGGGCCTGCTTTATTCCTTCTGTTGCTGCTTCACTGTTGTATGATGACTGCAAATCAGCATCTTGACAGCTGTTTTGTAGGAAAGATACACCTGTGTCAGGGATATTGATTGTCTTTAATTCAGCAGAAGTTTCCTCTGATGTGGTATCAGGATCCCAGCAGTTTGCTCCCTTGTCAGAGTGAAGTTCTTCCTTGGCTGCATCCCTTTCCAGTGTTTCCTGTATGTCCTGCACGGTATCAGGGCCACCTGAATGGTGATAATCATCTAGGCTTTCTGGTGGGGCCTCCATGATGCTTCCACCTCCGAATATCACGTCGACCGAGTCAAGGAAAGTGACACTCTTTGAGGGAATCTCTCTCTTCAACTGACTGGCATCTTTGGAGGATCTCTAAAAAAAACACACACAAAAACAGGAGGTATGAAAAACAAGAAGATGCGTCATATTAATATTAATATAAAATTATTTCCTGTATATTGTTTACAGCACTACAAATAGTAATAGCTTTGCCTAAAAGTTGTCTAACATTAAACTCATGTGATGGGCTTACTGCACTGGTTAACGAATTCTGCAAATGATTACATATTTTCCACATCAGAAAGTTGTAATATGTACAAAATTGCTGTGGGGATTAAAATCCTGCCTTTGGTCGGCCGCGTTTACATTTTGACGCTGCATTTGCTTTTGGCCTAATTGCTGCTTTTCTATGCTCGTCCTAACGTACTTCTCTTCCAATTAAAGGGAAAAAAATGCGTTCAAGAGCATCTTGAGTGAACAGTTAGGGTTCCCTGGCATGAACACAAGCGGTGAGGTACCTAGGTCACAGCAGAACGATGGGCAGGAGACTAACTAAATAACAAACGGTGAAAGACAATATTAACACAAAATATTAGACACATCTTAGAAACACCACAGGCTGCCACCTCATCATAGTTTCATCATTCAGTGTGAATGGCAAAAAATAATGAATCTACAGAAATAAACATCATAATTTACACTCCAGATTATGGCGCCCCTTCGTGAATTATTGATCTTTTGACCTACCGTGTTTTGAACAAAATTCAAACAGAAAACATTGGTTTTGATCTTACAGCTTTATATTGCATTCCAAGGAAATAAATAAGACTACAGGGCATAGGCTCAGACATATTTCACATATGTAAATATGACAGTTTGCTAATTCATGCAGTAGACACAGAATGCCCAAAAATCAATAGGGCAAGCCAGGGTGTAAGCAAACAGTCAACAAATGTAATCAAGAAGGCAAAAATGCAAATAGGACATAAGAATTTATTTGTACCTGCATAAAATTAAATTTCACAATATACAGAGACTACACACATCACCGATATAGCCTACCCAAGAATAGGTTTTTACCTCAGGGCCGTCTCTAGTTGTAGGCAGAATAGGCCCCCAAATTACCGGCTTTGTGGAGGAAGTGAAACGATCATCACTTTTCTTGCTAGTACAGCCTCTGAAGTAAAGTTTGGCCTGGGGTTCACCAAAAAGATAGAGCCGGGCCTGAGTTGGTCAACCAACTCCAATCAAGACATTGGTGGTTCACCGTGAGGCGATTGGTGATCTTATGTGAACTGGCAGCTTAATTACCAAATATACAGGTTAAAGAATTTAAAACCATGAATGCAGGACGGTTAACAAATAACAAATAATGTCGTTTGGTTTGAAAGTGTAGGACTGAATGGCCTCAATTATGTTCCGAAACTGACAAATACGGGAATTTACTAAATAAATGAATAAATATGTGACAAGTTAATGAAGCATGTATGCTAAGAGGTACTTTGATTCCCATAAAGCAGCTACATTGCACATGACTCAAACGTATCCAAAGCAGTCTAAGCTTAAATGTATGATTTTACAAATACAGACGCGTCACATAATAATTTGGTTTTTAAGGTTTTCATTTCATGTATAATAAGTTTATCTTTTTCCGTTTAACTGAAACATATCAGAATGATGCGGTTTCTTTTATTGGTCAAAAACAGTCAAAAGCCAAGCAGACATGAAAAGTGCATGTAGAGTGTCTTCCGCTCCTTTGCATATTTTAGAATTAAACTTATTCTCTCTTTTGACTGACATTCGGCATTGTGCAACATACTCAGCGTGTGCAATGTACTCAGCTTCCCAACATGTGGAAGTAATTACGAGGCCATAAAAGGTTAACTACTTCAGGTTTGCAGCTTGCATTTGGAGCGTGTCTGCCAGCGACGCCTAACAGCAGACTACAAAGTACGTCCTGCTAGCTCACAGGCCGACAGTCTGCATTCTCACTCGGTTCCCATGACAAATGTGCTCAGAGCCTGAGAGGTGCATACGCGCCTTACAAATAAGAAGAAACAGATACATCTACAAAATGTAAACTTCAGCTAACAGATTACTATTACAGTGGGAAAACGCCATGTACTCAAAAACATCTGTATTATAAAACACTGTGTGTAAACATTGCCTCTATGTATCACACTATTCTACTTATACTATTCTAGTCTAATGAAAAGAGAAATGTCTTATAGGAATACAATAAGCTAAAGAACCAGGCTAGAACAATTGATTCTGTAAGTAAAAGTTCCAACTGGCAGAACCTTAATTGTACTGAATGTGTAGGCCTATCTGAAAGTCTTTTATTCGTGGGCTATTCAGTCACGTTAGAACAGAAAGCATAACGTACAACCCCAATGCTTCCCCCATCCTTCTTCACTGGATTAAGTTAACACGATTCTCAGATAATTCTTACCACAACATTGGGCTTCCCTCCTTATGATTTCCAAAACATTACTGAGCTGAACTGATCCAGCATCGCTGCGTTCTGCTTCTCGGTTGTGTTTTATTTTTTTCTTTCCTTTTCTGCACAACGCCTCTCTTCTATTCTACTCACTAAAGCCAAATTCTTTCCCCTGCATCTCTGCAGACGATGATGTCATACGTTGAGGGGTCGGTTAAAGAGGAAGAGTGTTTCGTTTGTTTTTAAGAACCTATTCAACACAAAGAGCCTCTGTGGCAGCCAAGTTCATTTCCCCCGTTCCTGCCGGTCCGGCCCACATGGCTTACAGCGCACAAACAGCAGCCGCACGGTGAGACGCCTTTCCTATACTGGGAGAAAGTGGCATTCAGCAAGGCCATGTTTGTTCGAATTCATAAAATAAATTATTAAAAAATTAGCAGTTCAAAGCTAGTTCGATCAAGTGATTTGGCTACAATATGACTGACCATTTGGCTATGAGAACATTGACTGTCTGATTGACCTCCAGTGAGACCTGAAGATGATGGTGACTGTCAAAGGACTTCTTCTCCGTCACGATAATAAAACCAACCTGGATTAAATAATAATCTCCCAAGAGAGTCACCAGATTTTAGGATTCAATTATTCTGGAAAAGCATTTGGCTGATAGGAAAAATGTACATACATTAAAATACCAGAAAAATCAATATATCTCCTATTAAAAGAAAAAAAAGCATAATGTATATTGTTTGGTACATGGATTTATGTAATATTATCTTGAATGGTGCCAACCAGAACATAAATATTGTAAGGGATAGGTGGAATATTATTTCCTTGAATCCGTAAGAATTGATTAAGATTCTACAAGCAATTGCCTTATTTTATGACAACAGAATATTCAGTCAAAAATATTTTATATAAATTTTTAAGAACAAGTTATTACAGTATTTACTATGCCAAATAAATAAGTCTGAAAATATCGTTCTTAGTATTGTGTCTAAGAAATTGTAGCATACAGCACATACGACACAGTTAAAATATATTTTAATACATTGAAAAGTATATTCAACCTACTAATCTTAGGCCTCTTGGTGAGAATGTAACGGGACGAGATGGGGTAGCTTCTCTAATGGTGTTTCTTGACACTGTGACACTCTATATGTTTATTGTACAGAATATGCCCTTTACTAAATATAATAGTTTAAATACACAAAATCTGCCTTTTCTGCCTCCCCTGATTCCTCACTAGGGTTTTATTATTAATAAATATCTACAGTACTGTGCAAAAGTCTTAGGCAGTCCAAAGAAATGTTTAAAGCTGTTTATCTCGGTAGCAAGTGTACTTTGG
>JAODJX010000119.1:20006802-20021336 GCA_026776945.1 Isichthys henryi | reverse complement strand
CATGGGGAGAACATGCAAACTCCGCACACATGTGACACAGGCGGAGACTCGAACCCGGGTCCCAGAGGTGTGAGGCAGCAGTGCTAACTACTGCACCACCATGCCGCCCCTCGGTCACGATCATCAAGTATAAATAATTTGTTGGTGACTTCATTTTCCGAGATATTACGATGCACATAACTGCTGTATGAGTCCCACGACTGTCAGCGTAAGGTTTCTGGACAAGGCCGGGTGTGGTAATATATTCAGCAATACACCATCTGCAGGCTGCCATCATGCACGGGGAAAATGATATATGAAACAAGAGACATAAAATTTCTAACTCTCCAAAAAATGGCCCATGAGCTTGAAATTCTAATGAATCTAACTAAACTTCCAAGGAATTCAGAAGGGGTCACGCTCCCCTTCCTTTGGCTAACCCTGCTTTCAAGTGTTCCAGTAAAGATCCTGACTGTAAGAGTGGCTGTTTAGTTGGCTTCCTGCATTTCACAAAGAAAATGTGACCAGCTGAAAATGAGCTCAGAGAAAGGCTCCGGAGGTCCTCGCAGGAAACGGACCACCAGAAATCTTCTCTGCTTCTCTCCATGTAAAAGCAAATGAGAGTAATAATCTACTCAGTTATGCTTTACTTAAGGGGGCACAAATAATGTGGTGATACACTCTTATGTAATATATTAATTAACTGGAAACCATGTCTTAATTACATAATGATCCGTTCATCATGAATCAGTCATAACGGTTCATGCATTTTATGGAGTTACTGTATTAGTTCATGATTTTTACTTGAGTAGTAACTGACTTGTGCCCCCTGAAGTAAAGTGTTACCATCTGCTCCAACCTTACCCAAACTTGGCCATCGAGAAAACCTCTTAAGTTAGGTATTTGTAAGAAGTATTATTTTTGTTTGTTTCTGCCTGAAATTTCAAAAAAGCACTTTTAAAACAACAGGACATCGGAATTTACTCACGCCAGGCATAGATGTCAGAACACTGAACCTGAGTGACTTCCAAAGCTTTTCGTTATGTGTGGCTGCATTGCTGGTGAAGTGTGAATATTCTACGAGTTATATGGCTTTCTGCTGTTTATGGGCTATTTCCATTTTTAGCTTGTTCTGCTATTTACTAGGTCCATGGAGGTTGTGTTTCTCAGTGTCACTTGTGGCTGTGAGCCCCTTGAAAGCCCTTTCCCTTAGAATATTCACCAGTTTTGGTAATGGTGTCAGGTCACAGCCTGCAGTATACTTTATATGAGAAGGAAGGCTACCCAAAATGTTGTGATAATAGGTTAGAGGAATAAACAGAATCCTAGTGAAATGAGATGTTTAAAATGTGTCAACCAATCTCTTTTATTTCCATGACTGATTTCAAGTTCTTTCATTTTCATTGGTTTTATTCACAGTTCAGTTAATGAAGTTATAAAATTAGGAGGCCAAAAATTTACATACAACAGTGCGATCTGGTGCTTTTCTGTGTGTGCAACAGCGTGAATTATCCTCAAATGGTTTTCATGTGTGTCCTAATGGTTCTTGATTGCAATTAATTTGTAATAGTTCAGGTGGTGCACACAGGGCTGTATAAAGGGCCAGAGTTACCTGCTAATGCCTCATATCTACTTGATCCAACATAGGACAAGGAAAAGAACACTCTGAAGACCTACGAATAACAACAACAATAATAATGCAGAAGTCGGGAAACTCCCTAGGTGCCATAGCCAGGCAACTAGGAGTACCGAGGTTATCCGTCCAGACAACTGTGCAGAGATATCAAAAGTTTGGGACAGTTAAGACCCTTAGAAGATCCGGCCAGAAGTGGAAATTGACACAAGGAGGAATATCTAGACATGCTTCAGGGGATCCTGAAGCAGTCTGCTTGAAAGTTAGGCCTTGGACGTCATTGGACCTTCAAACAAGACAACGACCCAAAGCATTCCTCCAAGTTGGAGGATGGCTTCAACGGAATAAAATCGATGTTTTGGAATGGCCAGCTCAAAGCCGGGATTTAAATCCTATAGAGAATTTATGGCATGAACTTTAAAAAAGTCCAGAAAAGGAAATCCAGCAATTTGAATGAACTGTACAACTTCTGTCAGGAGGAATGGGTGAGAATCTCATCTGAGTATTGTTAAAAGTTAACTGATGGTTATCCTGGAAGGCTGACTGCAGTTCTAAATGCTAATGGCGATGCAACAAAGTAATTAGACAATACGAGGTTGGGATGTATGTAAACTTTACACCCACTAATTTTGTAACTTCAATAATTGCATTGTAAATAAAACCATTGAAAGTGAAAGAGTTGTAATCATCCATGGAAATAAAGAAGACTGGTTGAAATTATTTGTGAATATTAAACAGGAAATTATATGTTGAGCACATTACACTCAGGTACATGTAAACTTTTGGGCGCGACGGTACGTTCATTCAAATTTAAATTTTACCAGTCAACAGATATTGAGGATAATTATGGGCAATAAGTAAATGAGCAAGATTTGCTGAAGCTGTTTCTTCAAGAAAATCTGATTCTCAGAGCTTTTTGATGTAGAAACAGTATGTTTTTTTTGGGGGGGGGTGGTTAATGGTGTTTTTGGATCACACTGCATAATAGGCATGAGGCATGCATTAAAGAAATGCTATGAAAAGAACTCAGTTACTGATATGTGTCACAGCCGACGGGACGAAGGACTCGGGGCAGGTGTGGTGGCGAAACTGTGAGAGGTTTCATTGAACTTAATGAACAAAGGCTGGGAATAAGCAGGATCGTAAGGGAAGACTAGAGCAAGGTAGGGCACAGGCGACACAAAGATACAATGTCAATGACCAGCTTAGGGAACACAGGACTGGGGAAAATAGGATTTGGAAGCACTTATATGCAGGAACTAACGAGAGGCATCTGGGAGTGATTACTATCAGGGTCAGAGGTAAGGCAAATGAGTAACAGGCGTGGCTGCTTAGGAAGGAGACAGGAGGGCAACACCAAAATAAAACAAGGAGCAGAGATTCTTCAATCCTCTGCCAAAATACAGAATGTAATACTAGCCATAATGTGACATTTTACATTTTGAAAAAGATCGGAGAAATCAATGAATCCGAATAACTCACCATTGCAGTGCTGATAATCTGTGCACCAGCCAGTACATGGCAGTCTGCTTTCATCAGCTCGGACACCAGCACTGGGCCTGTCAAGCAAACCGTCACTCAGCACTCAGTACACAAAAGCAAACACACTTTTACTGAATTACCAATACATAACCCTTTCCCTTTCACCATTTTAAAACAAAAAAACAATTGTGCCTTTGATTTAATCTATAGCAGAAACCTAAACATGTATTATAACTGATTTAACTGATTAATTACACAATATACAGGATATTGTACATCCGTGTGTATCTCGTAGCTACTTTGAGGGAGCACAGTGAACTTGTAAGCAAAGCACCTGAGGCCAGAAATGACCACAAAGCTATATTATTCATATAATGTAGAGCGTTATTCTCCTCTGAGGACTGATTTAGAGATGAGGATGCGTGGGAGAGAAAATTTCCTAAATTTGAATTTCACTTCATCCTGTATTTAGCCAGTCAAGAGGATCATTGTTTAACAGAGAACAGGCTTGTCTTGGAGAGGTTATTGGAAACATAAAACCTATTAATTTTAGCGTGAAGCTGGCGTGAAAAGAATGCATATTCACATTTATATAGTAATGTTGAAACAATTGCTTGTAATGAGAAGTGTTATTTTACTTTTTAACTTTTATTTTTTACTTATTTGCAGCAGAGTTTTGAATTCAGAATTCTGTATATGACTTTTCTGGCATCTCAAGACAAAGACAGAGAGAGAAGAGGGAATTTGCCCTAAAATACGGGAATGAATGCGAATATTTATATGTGTGTGTAAACTAAGGACAGGTGAGACTAATGTGGGTTACAGGATGCTCATTCCATCCCTTCCAGGTTCCTTCTTTGGGATGCAGTTCTAAGTAATTTAACATTTGCATATACTTAGCAGACGGTTTTTTCCCCAAAGCGACATACAGTTGCAAAAGCAGGATCACCCAGCGTGTGTTTAATTGGGGGTTAAGGGCTGTGCTCTTGGCTTCAATGGGGAAGTGACTCTGCCAACCCAACCTGCTGAGCCACGTATCATCATATATGGAATGCAATGAAATGAATGCAGATATTAATGTTATTGTTTCATGTTTCATCTGTTGCTACGGCAACAGCAACCTAAACAACACAGTAGACCTAGGCTATTGATAAAATATACAGCGATTAATACTCACTTCCCTTTCCCCTCTAAGTCGGACCCTCCCATTCGTCCACCACCCACTGATGAGGTTTGGGCTCCACCCCTTCCTGCATTTCCTCAGTCCCTCCAACAATTGGCAGATCTGTTCATCTGACAGATCTTAGGCAAATGTCATAGCCTGGCATGATGATTAGCCACGGAGTACATCTCTCAATATTATAAATGATGTAAAAACTGCACCCAGTCTCAAAGTTTTTAAGACGGTAGCCCTTTACTTAAAGCAGTCATCATAATGCATTATACATACCTTCATAAGGCATTATAATGGTCAGTATAAGCCATATTTATAGTGCATTATAGATGACAGCTTCATAAAGCATTCATAATGCATAATACACATGGCTATAATGTATTACGCCTTTTTTTTAATAGTTATAGCCATGTTTATAATACTTTATTAATACATTATATCGCATTATGAAGGTATCTATATTGCATTATACATGAGTGCTTTAAGTAAAGTGTTACCAAAAAGACTCAAGATCCACTTATTTCGATCGTATTTACTTGAGGGGGGCACAAATAAAATACTATTATGTTCTTTGTTTTAAGTTATCTAGTTAATATTATTATTACTATTGCCTCTAGCCTCTATTTTATTCTTTACTGGTTTCTGTGTTGCTCAATCTTATCGCTAATTTACTTTTACCAACAATTTCTCTTTTTTTTTACTGTAGCATACTAGGTGTGAGAAATGCATGTTACAAATAAAATGTATAATTACTATGATTATTATCCTGCTATATGAAAACTGATGGAGCGGAGCATCACACAGTGGGAGCTCCCTGCTCACTTCTTACTGTGGTCAGAATTAGCTACATGTTTTAACCACGTGTAACTGGATGGCAATCTAGCAAAATCCCAGAAAACAATATAACAAAGCACACACAATGCTCACGTTTAAACCTCAAATAAATGGAGAAAATAAACAAAAGAAATGCGTATCAGTTATAATATAAAAAATCATTCATCCTAGTACAAAATCAGCAAACAAGATAATTCATTAGGCTCTATTTTATGAATTAAGTTACTTCATAGTGGCATGAACCACTGAAGTATATTTTCTAGGTTTAAGCAGATTTTTTTTTCCCAGTGAAAAAAGTGTAGAAAGTGTGACAGTGTAAATTTGGACTGATATCTTGGGGGTGTGAATAATGTAAGCAAGACAGTCTTGGAGGTGACAGGCAGACAAAGTAGAGAAAAGTGAGGTTAGTTCTACTGAAAAGGTGGCAGGGATGCAGCTACAGTGTTTTGGCACTGGCAGAGGATGTTAGGAAAAGAATTACAGCACAGACACACAGAGTGGGCACAGTAGAAACGCAGTTTATTTGACTACACCATACAAAAGAGCAGCCACATACAAGCATGTCATGGCAACTGGTGATGAGAGGAAGAGATACTCAAAGAGATTATAATAGCAAGAGAGGGTGGAAACATTAAAATACATTGCAGGTTACAAAAATACAGATCTCAATTAAAGTCAGAGCAGGATCTAATTTCTCTTTAACACACACACACACAAAAAAAAATGCTACTAAAGCTTCAACCCCACATCCCAAACCAAAGCGAAATTATGGCCAGTCTGCGATTATGAAAACCGTATAAAAATAATCCGATTATCAGTACAGAGACAACAGATCTGTGGGCCTGCTATGCTTATGCGAAAAAGCTAAAATTCAGCACATCAAAATGATGCATATATAAATACCCCCTCCCCCCCGTAAACTCAATAGCAATTTGAGAAATTATGGCACTGAAAGACTGACAATTTTTGGCACTGAAATATAGACAACTTATAAATTGATACTGTATATACTAAGTTATTTAATTTTTCAATTCTAATATATATTTTTAATAATTGCAGTAATTATCCAAAATATCAATAATGGATGTGTGCAGTTCTTGGTAGGTATTGTAGTAATATCTTCTAGAACATCATTCTGTATCCCTCGCGCAGAGTTAGGGTGAATTTCTCAAGTAAATCACTGTCAGCCATAACACTAACTGAAAACAAACCTAAAAAGCCCGAAAATTATGGCAAACCAGAGGTTACATGTCAGTCTGCTGAAATCAACAAGCTAGTGACTTTACCTTCAGAGAAAAAGTGTCACTGATCCAATATATTAACCTCATTCTTCATTAACATCTCATACCAGGGAGTTCAACATTTTCTAAGAAATAGTCTCATTCAAGGTGTAAGCAAAAATGTACTCCCCAAACAGTCTCTCTGCGTGAAACGCATGTTTAAAAATGCATCAGAAATATAAGTCAACTGCCTTAGCACATTACTACACACCTACTACACAGGGATAATGTAGCAACAGAGATAGTCTTTGATCTCCATGAGATGAACGTCTTATCTACCTACCAGGGAGAATTCTTATCCAAATGGTCTCAGCTAAAGTCCAATTTATATTTTTGCCCTAATGTATATTTTCTCCTGGCTTTGTAGCTGATACGGATGTTAGCAGAATTATCTGCTGCATTTAAGTGTTTTCAGTTAATTTTTCAGAAAGATCATTAATACTGCAGAAGTGACTCTGCATTCTGATAAATCCTTCCCCCGTGATTCACAGAAACGTGTGCTGTGCCAGTTCAGATTTCTATCCTGAATAATTATCACTGATTCCGCAAAACACATCTGATCATGCTGGACTGGCATTAATTTTTTTTTATCAACACTCTGTTGAGTGTGAATATTAAGGAGAATGACTGACAGCAGCCAACAAGACAACGTGCAGGATTAAGCCTTGGGTTACTCATCCCTGTATGTGTTCCTCTTTAAAATGGCTTTGTTTCAATAATTTACTTTTAACTTTTATTTATTTAATCTATTTTCTTAGATCATTTTCATGTTGAGTGTGCTAATATTGCCAATTTACACATATTACATATTTAATATGGGTGTATTTAAATATAAATGCCACATCAGACAAAGGTTTGCTCACCTTTGAAAGTTTAAGCCATTGCACATAAGAAGTTCCCTGTAGATTTCACCAGATTTACTATGAAAAAGTTAATTCTGAAAACAGAACTGAAGAGAGGCTGTAAACAGACTAAAACCCCTTTCATATCATGTCTTCCGCATTGAATGTGCTTTAATATATATATAGAATTTTCCTGTGACGCCTGTTTTAAAGAGCAGCAAAGCACAAGGTCCCTCAGTAGTAGCACCATGGTAAGTTGCCATGTAAACCAGAACCTTGCGGCTCACTTCAGTTACAGAGAAATGGCAGTGACTGTTTTACATGTTCGAAGGATACCGTTTTTATGTATTTCATTTATGTACTCGTACATTTTAAGTATAAGTCTGGATATAATATATTTTAACATTCTGGTGAGATAAATTATACTTATACCCTAAACCTCTTCACGAATGAGATTACAAAAATTAAAATACTGGACATGCAACTGAGGATTTATCAAAAATTAATGTACTAGAAATCTGTGATGAATATAATGCCCTTATAATTAAAAATGTTGCTAATAAAGAACAACTTACAAAATGGAAATAAACATCTTCTACTAATACACCGTTAAAAAGGCACAGATGGACAACAGAATATCCTGTGCTTTATATATCCTATGTACATTAAAAGCTTTCTATTGTAAAACATCGTTTTGGTGGAAAAGAAATCTTTTTTTTTTCTTTCTCTGGAATATTTTGTTTTGTAAGTTCACTTTTGAAAATCAGAAAATGACCGTCGCCGAGCTCGCTAAATTGCTCGGACGGTCCGCACTGTAATAAGGCCACTGGACAAATGGTAAGTGTGAATGTGAAAGGCAATGCATGCAGGAACTCAAATCTGAAGGTTAACGACACTGCACACGTCAGCTGGAATTTATGCTGTAAAATCATATATGACATGTTGATTTCCTAAATATCCAAGTCTCCTTCATTTGCATCTAATCAGGATATATCATTCTTCGTTCTGCATCATTATGTCTACGACTTTATGAAAGTCCCTCCTGTGAAAATGTATATTTTACTGTTGCTTTTGTTTAGGTTCAGTATCTTACGTATATTAGGCTCAGCTCACTCCTCTCCCTGACTCCCCTTACCATGCAGTTATGGTTGGAGAAATAATGCAGCCATTCATCTTTCTGAAGACAATGTCAGCTGAGAGAGAGCGCACGGCGTCGAGGTCACGGAATTGATGTGCATACAGTTAGTAACAGGGTGGGAGTTCGGGGATGAGAAAAGCCTCGATAAATGTGCTCCAAGGGTAACAAGGTCACATAGTAGAACAGCAATGGCACCGGGCTTTCTTTTGACTACCTGAAGCTGGGAGTTCCTTGTCCGAACTTTCGTCCTTGCCTTCAGAGGACGGTTCGGTCGTGTCCGACAGAGGCTGACCGGAAACCAGGTCTGCCGCGTTGCCGTCCATGGTGGAGATGTCGGTGACCGTCTTCTCTCGAAGGGACTTCTCGTCGTCTTCGTCGATCAGCACGATTTCTGCCTTAATCGTGCCATTGAACCCAAGCAGCTTCTTTGTCTCCTCCTCATCCTCCACACTATGGTAGCCCATGAATAACATAGTGACGGGCTTCTCAGACGAGGCCTCGGGCATCTCCGTGACTTCGTCTTTATATTCGTATCTGGTCTGACTGGCTGCCTGCTTGCCTTGTGACCCAGGCATCATCAGCAGCTTGGCTTCTTTGTGAACCTTTGCCTCCTTTTCCCCCAGACCCCCATTGCTTGCATCAGTATCTGGGTCAGGAGAAGTGACCATCAGCCTGCTTGCAGCCTCATGACCGTGGGACTGGTTAACAAGCTGCAATATTTTATCTACCTCTGAAGAAGTCAGTGTGTGGAGGCCGTTCTCCACGGCTGGAGGCTGCCCTGATTGTACCTCATACACTGCCTTGCAGCCGTCGTCAAAAACTTTAACACCTCTGTGTTGGGCTTCTTGCAGACTCACAGCCGAGGCCGAGAGTATCACGGTGTCTCCAGTTTTCCTGTCTTTTTGTACGTAGATTTCCATGGCGCAAACTGGTTAAATTGGGGGGGGGGGACACACACAAGGTTTTATTCTGTTACTTCAACTGTGATAAATGTTTATTCCCTAGTAAGTTTATTCCTGATTGTTGGCAGCTACAATAATGACATCAGGGACGTCTCTTTTAGTGACATTTCAGTTTTTATCCGGAATCTGCATGCGAAGACACTAAATTTAAACCCAAAACTTTTTACTCAACTGTTGTCACCCACAAACTCTCTGGTATTTCTTTATTTAACGTGCATCGCAGACACAAAAACACAGTCAGCACCCAATCTAATCCACAACTACAGTGCTTATCCTGTTCCCAGTGTCCAGTCTAACTACAAACCATCAATAGCAGGTTGCATTAAGGTGCTAGACCACAGAAATACAAATATTTATTCAAATTAGCACATTTTAAATTACAATTGACAATTGATAGTGAAATGTAAACTGATAAGTACAAATGCCTTAATTTAAAAAAGTAAAATGTATTACAAAGTAATTTCAGCATCTAAAATTAAACCATACACCTAACAATATTTTAAATTAATTTTCAGTAGTAATCTTCTGGAATACTGATAAGATAACCTTAACTCGAACTCCCTTAACTTTCGACACCTACCAGGTCTCTTTGAGAGCTTCTTATCTGCAAAAGCAGCAGGTCGTGTTTGCGGGGGCAATTCCAGGAGGTCAGGAATTTGGGAAGAGATGTGATTCTCTGCCGCTGCTGGGTAGAAAACATAAGAGGAAATGACACTCTGTACTGAAACACTGCAATGCCCCCCCCCCCCCAAACACCTGCCATTTCTCTGTTTCTTTTCCCTCAGGCAACTTGATGCTTAGCAAAGCAAAAATGGTGACTGAGTATTAGAGAAAACAATAAGCGCTTCAGTTTGTGGGATCCACCCTGAATAGGTGGGTCATTGTGGACAAAATGCAGAGTCATTGGCTTATTATTGGAGTTCAGTCATCTAGCTGAGGCAAGAGGAAACCGATCCACGAGGACGGTGTGCAGCAAAAAGGGCTCCGCTAGTTTACAAATATTAAGGGCAGAGCAAACATCTGTGCCAGAAAAAAGGATTGAGCTGCCAGATAAATAAACCGACAGAATCAAGAGACACTGCAAAGAGGAAACAACAGGAACATTAATGCTTTTTAAGTAGGAGCACTAATTTTTGTTTTTATCAGTACATCTAAGCAAAAGGATGTTCTACGGCTAGAGTATCTGTTGCGAGTTAACATTGCATTAGAACAAATCTCTCTAATGCATGCCTTTAACAAGACAGAACTTCATATATTATTATGTTATATTATTAAGTATAAGCATCAATGCAAATTGCTTTTATACTAAGATAAAATTGAAACATTTCTGCAATGTTAGCCAACTTGATTTCATTATTAACACACTTGGAATGGTTTAGGCTAACCTGTCTGAATATAAATGATAAGATAGTAATCGCAAACATTGTAATTGCAAATTCCTTGATGATCTTAAATATAATGTTCTGTAAGGTGCTGCCCATACCTCTGTCTTGTTCTTGAGGATTCTATAAACAAAACAAACATGGAGTTCAATAATCCAGAAATACACCTTTTCACCGAAGCATATATCATATAACCGTCCATCCATCCATCTATCCATCCATGCATCCATCCATCCATCCGTCCATTTTCTATAACTATTTGTACTATTTAAGGTCGTGGGGGGGCTGGAGCCTATCCCGGAGCTTATGGGACCAAGGAAGGGAACAATCCAGGATGGGACATCAACCCATCACAGGGCAAACTGACACACCACTCACACCTGCAGGTAATTTGGTAAGTCAAGGTCACCTTAGCATGTTTTTTGGACTGCGGGGGGAAACCCCATGACGACATGAGGAGAGGAGGTGGCTCTGCAGCTCTCACATGCAGTCACCCCTACCACTTCAGGGTCGCTGGTTTGAATCCTACATCCACCCTGTATGTTTGGAGTTGCACAGGTTTCTCCCGCAAACCGCGATATGCATTTTGCTGAACTGGCACCTCTAAGTTGCCCATAATGTTTGTGTGCCCTGTGATGGACTGGCATCCTATCCAGGGTGTTCCCTTTCCTTATGGCCTATGCAGCCTTGAATATGCCGCAGAACCTCCTCCCCCCCCCCTCCTCACCCCCCAACACACACACACAAACACATCTCTGGGTGAGAGGTTGACAGATAATCAATGGGACAAAACTAAATGATTAATTCCATGAAGCATTTTCATTTAGTTCACCGAAATGATCAGATTACTCACGTTTGGTCGATCCACACCAGACTCCTGGCTTTTTCTCAGCCTTTCTCTAAGAACTAGTTCTTTGGCAGAAATCTCAGATTCTTCATTCTTCAACTGGTCAATCTCGTTCTCTAGTCTGCAGAAATACAAGAAGGTTACTCCTAATCCAATACATCATTTGAATTAAAGCCATATATGGTGCGATGTGTTGTTGAGTCCAGCTGATGTATGCAGCCATGGAACCGAAAGCTGAAAACAGAGGGGATATAGACTTATTGTGAAATGTCTTCCTGCTGACACTCTGAGCATCTGCTGAATCACCTAACACTCTATGACTCTGCAAATCAACAGGCATCATGATCATAAACCTGTCGTTTACACCGATCAGCCACAATGTGAAAACCACCTGCTTAATATCGTGTAGGACATCCTCGTGCTGCCAAAACAGCTGTGACACGCCCCCGACTGTCCACATCATGTAAGAAAACACAGAAAACACAACTCATCAGACCAGGTCGCCTTCTTCCATTGCTCCATGGTCCAGTTCTGGCGCTCACACGCCCATTGCAGGGTCAGCGTGGGCTCTCTGACTGCTCTGTGACCATGCAGCCCCATACGCAGCAGGCTGCGATGCACTGTATGTTCTGACACCTTTCTATGACAGCCAGCATTAACTTTTTCAGCAATTTGCACTACACTTTCAAAGTCACTCAGAGCCCATTTCTCCTGCTTCCACCGCATCAACTTCAGGAACTGACTGGTCACTTGCCTAATGTATACTGGCACCCTTGACAGGTGCCACTGTGATCGTGATCTAACTTTATTCAATTCACCTGCCTGTGGTTTTAATGTTATGGCTGATCAGGTGTGTGTAGCTTAGTCGACATAGCTGAGATGAGTTTGTATATTGCAGTCACATAACAGAAATATGTGTTCTTCATGTGTATGACATGAAGCAAACTAACCCCCAAACACTGGACAAATTAATAACTGGACACAAAAATTCCCAGCACACACAGCTGGTAAACTACATTACTGCCCCCCATAGCCGTTTCACCCAAAGGCATGCGAGTTACGGAAATGAAATGGTTTGTTTGTTTTTATGCCTTCGACGAGTGAAACACATTTATATAATATCAAGAAAAAGCCCCCCCTGTACTTCTCATGCAGCAAAAAGCTGCCCAAAAATCTGTTTGTATTATTCCTGAACACTATGTTGAATCAGGAAACCCATCACTGAGGAGCCAGAAGCTCCCTTCCCTTACTCATTTCCTGACATTGTTTTCATTATTAACATTCCACAAATAACAATGGGCTGAATAAAATTTGCCTATACAACTAGGATCATGCTTCATCCATCTTACATGTTGTATAGGACTAAACAATCATTGACACTGAATAGTATTAAGTGATATAAAAAAAGTTTCAGAAAATCTATTTATTTTTTAAAGAAAAGATTGAATATTTTAACCACTGTACAGATGTTACAAAACCATCTTCACAGTTTGAAAAATGACACTGTATTGAGTGTCTGCTGGTTTCACTGAGAATTTAATGACAGTTGGGTTGCATGGTGTCTCATTGAGCAGCGACTGGTGTCAGTTTGCATGCTCCCCCCCCCAGTGAACTTCCTGTGGGGACTCCAGCTTCCTCCCACAGCCCAAAGACGTGCCGCTGGCATCCTTACGTTGCCCATAGTGTGTACAGGTGCTGTAAATGCCATGTTATGCACTGTCCAGGGTCTTCTGCAGCCCTGGGTTAGGCTCCAGGCCCCTGACAAGCCTGTATTGCACATATGGATCCAGTAACACTAATTTATCCATCCATCCATCCATCCATCCATCCATCCATCCATCTTCTATATCTGCTTATCCTATACAGGGTCACAGAGGTCCAGGGCGCCAGTCCATCACAGGGCACACACACAGACACACACAGGTTTGTAATTAAATTTTTGTGGGGACTCTCCATTCCATTCCAATGGGGAAAATGGGGGAAACCCAGCCATAATTTTTTGTGGGAATCTGAAAAATGGTCCCCACAACGTCAAAACAACAGGTTTTTATTTCGCTGTGGGAGGCATTTGGTCCCCACGATGTAATATAAACCTAATCACACACAGACACACACACACGTAAGGCCACGGCTACTAGAAAGTATTAAGAAACTTATTTTGTATATTTTTATAACAATATGTAAAAAATATCATGGTATCAAAAACACTGGCGAATTGTAGACCAAGAAGATTCTAGTCTATAGGGTTAAAATTAGAGATAAAGAAATAACAGGAATGCATGAGAAATTTAGCATTTTCATTTCTTATATATATCAAATTCAACATAATTCTTCACATGCTCAAAGTACACAGCACTGCTAAAATGGAATTTTGGAAGCGAAGTGAGCAGAAACGTTTCCATACTGCCATCTAGTGGTATAACACTTAAGCATACAGAATAAAAACCACATGTAGACTGGGTTTTGTTGTTGGGTGACATCACTGTAACAATCAAATCATTTAGTCCCTGTTTATTATTATATGGGCGGAGTGGTGGCTCTGAGGCTAGGGATCTATGCCAGCAAGGTCGCTGGTTCAAATCCTGTAAATGCCCAGAGTGATTCTACTCCGTTGGGCCCTTGAGAAAGGCCCTTAATCTGCAACTGCATCTTCCTGGGTATGACGTTAATCTATATCCAGCCCTATAAGGAGGTCCTCCAACTTACATGGAATAACTTGGGAGTTGGTGACAGGATTGGTGCTCCAGCCACCGGAAAAAAAACTCACACAGACCCGTTTGGACTAGTGTGGGCCTGAAGTATCACCTGCCGCATGGCTGCACTCAGGTTCTCATCCCTGAGGTGGTTTGTCATGTGGTGGGTGCAGCAGTACACTGTAATCAGTGCATGCTTCTTACCTCTAACTCCATCCATCCATCCATCCATTTTCCAAACCGCTCATCCTTACTGGGTCGCGGGGGGTCCGGAGCCTATCCCGGAAG
>JAODJX010000119.1:19982337-19995256 GCA_026776945.1 Isichthys henryi | reverse complement strand
CCCCCCCCCCCCCCCCCCCCCCCCCCCCCCCCCCCCCCCCCCCCCCCCCCCCCCCCCCCCGCCCCCCCCCCACCGCAGGGCAGACGGGGCGTGCTGAAAAGGCCCATAGACATTTGAGAATTTTGTCGAGGCTCGAACTGGTGACCCTCCAATCAGAGACACAGGCGTAGCTCACTGACTCACATATCACCCCATAGACCTGATCCATCTTCATTCTTAACTGACATAATATGTGTGTTTCACAGTCTGAGTTTTAATTATTTATCTATTTTATAGATTAGAGGTTCAAGAGGAAACTGCACATATCATGGTCTGGGGAATATTAGACGGTAAGCTAGCACTCGATAATCACAGTTGTCGCGTTGAATGCTGAGGAAATGGGCAGGGGCACCGATCGCAGTGATTTTGATAATAGTTAAATCATTATGGCCAGACGACCAGGTTGGAGACGTTCAGAAAGAGCAAGGCTTGTGAGGAGCTCACAGTCAGTCATGGTGAGCATCTTCTGAGGAAGGAGAACAAACCGCAGACAGGGTGCTGGGCAGCCAAAGCTGATCGATATGAGACGTGAACAATCCTGTGAGATACAAACCAACAAAAGGGCTACTGTGGCACAAATGGCAGATAGTTTTCCTGATGGTCATGGGAGTAACATGTCACTGCACACAGTATATCAATTCCTGCTGTGTTCCACTGGAACACAGTTCCCTCCTCGGCCCACTGTTAGCATGTGGGTCCTTCTCCATCGGTGTGGGAAACTATGTCATGATTCGTTAAATTTTTCTATTTTTATCACGTTTCATAAATGGTCTGCACCTGTAAAAACAGCTCATTTCTTAACCAAACTTCAATATTCGAGGAACAATTTTTAATAGGGAAAATATTTTTTAAAGGCATAACTTATGAAACCATATAAAACAGGTCAATTTTAACTAGATCAATCGTTAACATTTATACTACATTCAATAAAAAATATGCAGTTTATATAAAAATACATTTTGTAGTTCCTGCTCTATTAAACTGCTTCCTTGGGTCACGAGTCATCAAACAGGAAGCATGTGAAGGAATGAGAAGGGGAAACCATATTTCCTTATTTTCGTTAATAAATGTACTGATAATTTTATTTCTCAGGTGGCGCATGACATCTACACATCTCTGATGTTATGTGCTGCAAAGGCTTGGTAATTGAAATTTTGTCATACCCCATATATCTTTTATATCATTGAATTTAAATAGCTGGTCACCATACCCACCATCAGACAGTCATTAAAAAAAATCGTCCATTTTAATCAGAATGTCACTAGTGTTGCATCATATCTGTGACACCAGTGACTAATATTATACAACAAATGCGCACTTCGTTTGTGGAACGAAGGCTACAATGCACAGTAATTTTTTGTCATAACAGCTAAGATGCACAGAAAAGAAATATGCATTTGTGCTATTACCATCAGAGTATATCGCTTTATATAGTTCCTTCCAATCATCAGTGTTTTTAGTTTTGTGAAAGAGTACAAATGAATTAGTGGCATCATTGAGTACCAAAAAACAAGCATCCGTACTCATACCCGGTCTGAAGAAAATGGTGTTTGTGCATGTCTAATTTTTATGAAAGAATCAGATTAAAGGTGAGTAAAACTAGTGTGAAGTTTCACAGTTTTTTTTTTTAAGTTCAGAGCCTTGTAACACCTACTCTCCCTTAATTTACATCACAAAAAAAAAACTGTCGATGAAGCACAGATTCGAGTAAGATGGGCAGGTGTTATTCAGGGATAAACCAGACTCGTAGTTAACAGAAAAACCAAAACAGGATCCGAATCATAAACCAAGCCGTAGTCGAGGGGGAGAATGAAGGTCAGCCAACAAGCATTGGTCGGCAGGAGAGCAAGATGGGACCAGTGATCGGTAAGCAGGTGGAGGTTGGGCCTTGTTCGTAGTCAGGTAAGTAGGGCTGGACGGGTCAGAAGACTGGCAGACATAACAGAGAAACAGGAAGCACTCGAATTCAGATAAACCTGAAAGATCTCATTTCTGGCTGGAGTATCAGATTGGCAGAAATAGATAAGACAATATAAGAAGACAGATTTCAGCTGGGAGGAGTAGTCCTTAAACAAGTAACACCGGCATGGGAAACCACAGACAGGATGGGACTCCGTAATCAAAAGGCTTAGATAGACCAGGATTCCCTCAGAGGTTTGGCCACTATGATGGGGATTACCTGTGATGTCACACAGGGATCCCTGGGACTGAACCCAGATAGTATCCCTGCTCCTAACGACTGCAGGCGATCCAGAACCCCGGGGTGATCGCGGCGAAAAGCCAAGATGAGAGAGGAGTCCAAGACGTGCCCAACTGGAACCCACGGACATTATTCAGGACTGTACCCCTCCCGGTCCACCAGGTATTGCATCCCCTGGCCCCTGCAATGAACAACCAACAAAAGACGGACCTCGTCGATGAGTCTAGGTGGCAAGGAAGGCAGAGCAGGAGAGGCCAAGGGACTAACCGCATGAGGTTTTAGAAGGAAAACATGAAATATAGGTTGAATCCGGTGCATGGTGGCCGGGAACTTAAGGCGTATTGCAGGAGGAGAGACAATTTTAGATTTAGAGAGTGGCGCTACAAAGCGAGGAGCCAACTTACGTGACTGAATGTGTAAGGGGAGGTCTCTTGCGTTCAGCCAGACCTTCTGGCCCACCATAGAGAAGGTGCTTGGTAGCGACACTAATTTACATACTTGTCCATCCTAGCCCTTAAGTGTAACTCACTCAAGGCAACCTCCAGGTCCGGCAGCATAGGAATATAATATAGGAAACATTGGACAGAGGGGACGACCACCACCTCATCCAGGGAGAGGAACAATGGCGTCTGGTACTGTAATGCGATTCGACACAATTTGATTCAGTACAATGCGAATCGACACAATTTCATTCAGTACAATGCGACTTGATGTGATACACTGCAATACATGACCGGACACGCTTTCAACCTGCGTGTGACTTGGCTAAGAAACTTGAAAAGAACTGGCCACTGACACCAGTGGAGAACTGGAGATCATAGAGTGCACTTGAGAGACAGTTTAAGGAGGGGGAGTCAAGTTTCAAGTTTTTATTGTCGTGTGCATTTGAGAATACAATGAAATTCTTGTGCCAGAGAGGTCATCCATTACAGTAGATGGTGCAATACAACATAAACGTGAAACCACATACCATCAGACAATGCACAATACATTATACAATATACATACAGTAGACCTACAGTGCAGCAACCGATATTTAACCAAATATATTTGCATGTCATGCATAATGTGCACACTGTGTGTGTCTGTATATGTGTATGTGGGGCAGGTATAGGTGCTCCTATAGCAGGGCTCTTCAAATCACAGTCCTCAAGGTCCGAGTCCTGCTGATTTTCCAGCCTTCTTTTACCTGTGAACCAGATGTAAAGCCTCTGGCCAAACAGAATCAGTAATTATTAAACTAACTACCTGGGACAACTGAAAACATGGCCTGGATTTGGAATCGAGGTCCAGATTTGAAAAGTCTTGTCTTATAGCTTCTCCCTGAAGGTAGTAATTCAAAGAGGCTGTGAGCTGGGTGATGCAGGATGCACACTGCCCTCTTCAGGCAGAGTGTGGAGTCAAATCTATGGAGTTCCTGGAGGTCGGTTTCAAATGATTTTCAGTGTAGTTCTTTGCATTCTGGTCAAGATACCAAACCACACCATGATGCAGCCTGTTAGGATGCTCTCAATTGTGAAACGGCTGAAATCCATGACGATCCTGACTCCTACTCTGAAGCTCTTTCCCCTCCTAAGGAAGTATAGACTTTGCTTCGCTTTCTTGAGGATGCTGGTGGTGTTCAGAGTCGATGTGAGGGAGTCCAAGAGCTGGACACCCAGGAATCTCACGCTGTTGACCATGTTGACAAGGGAGTAGTGGGGAAAGGGCGGCCTTGTTTCTCCTGTGATCTCCTTGCTCTTGTCGGCATTCAAGGTGAGGTTGTTCTTGTTGCCCAGTACGGTCAGGTCCTGTACTTCACTCCTGCAGGCTCTCTCGTCGTCGCCACTGAAAAGGCCAATGACTGTGGTACCGTCAGCTAATTTTATTATGTTGTTGTCTCTTAGTTGTGCGGTACAGTGAATCAACTATGCAGCAGGAGACTAAGACAGCAGCATTACAGCAGACCAGTTCTGAGTATCTGGTGGATGAGCATCTGATCCAAATTCTCACCGTCTGGGGCTGGCTGGAGAAGTCATCTAACAGCCAGGAGCAGATTGAGCCGCACAGACCTACTGTAAGTCCCTGAGTTTAATCAATCTAAATATAAAATTATTGGTCACATTTCTAAATAATAAAGGCACAGGACCTCTGCTAATAGTTATATATTAATAAATCAGATTATATCAATGCAAAGATGTTACAAACAATGCATCTCGGGTTCATCCCAAATTCGATCCAGTAATCAGGAATTCTTATGCTGATGTGAGCTGGTGAATCTTACTATCCTTTGTCAACAGAGTCAGCAGTGGATACCTCACTTTCTTCCCCCAAATCATTTTACAAAGTCATCCGCCAAGCTTCCTTGACACTGAATGTCTTCCTAACTGGTTTTTGTTCACAAAAACCAAAGACTGTGGTTTAAAACACTAAGACACTGACCAGAAAACTCAATGAAACTCAATACAGTATATGCACCAATACGCATCAAACTTCTGCACTCACAGAAAAAACTTTAAGTTCCAGTCAGTACGACGCCCAGTCAACACATCTCATTCCATTTTGAAAAAAAAGTAGACACTTTTTTATTAGATAGAACAGTCATTCAAATCTGTCCCTATGTAAATTTAATTACACTGCAACATGATCGTGGACAAACTTACTGTGCGTAAAGACTGCCATGCTAGCAGGGAATCAGCGAATATATCTAAAAAACCGATTGACAGTGAACAATGACAGCTATTCATGTATGTATATAAGAGATCAAGCTTTCAAACAAGGGTAAGTTTGTCACTTCATCTGACGGTTTTTCAAAATGAGATGAATGGCGTAGCGCCTGTGTACAGAATAACATCATTTTTCTGCAGTGGATGAGCAAGCTGTTCGAAAGCTTGACAGTAATTCTTATGAGAAAATGTGTGTTTTCTCTTGATGTTGTGATACTTTCTGATTTTGTTGGTGGTGAAAGAATGAGTTTGTAGGACTTGTTCTGGGTTTTACAGACGACTTTAAAACTGAAAGGCTCCTGTGATTAGCTGAATAGCTCCGTTCTTCTTGTACTTTGACTGGTTTGCTTCCTTGATTGAAAGACTCATTCAGCCGTTTCACATTAACATTAGTGACACACGCATGATTATAGGAGACTGACCAATCAGCACGCAGCAAGATCTCAGTGCTGAAGTGAAATCCAGATCCCTTTAATTGAAATGGTAGTTTACATATCCTGTCCTAGATCAGACTGTCCTCCCTAACACGGATTATCTGGTCACCTCATACTTCTTATTTTGTTAATAATTATTTTACCTCCAGTCCCTTGAGACCTTTAAATATGGCCATCATGTAAGTTATATTTTCACTTATTTAAAAAAAATGTGGTACGTAAACAGCACCGGTCCATGCCAATGTGGCGCCCTAGGTGAACATCCCTGCTGGTACCCCCCGCCCGAGGCAAGTTGACACCCCTCAGAAGTTGCCGCCCTAGACGTTTGTCTATGTTGCCCATAGAATTGACTGACCTTGCACAGATTCTTTCCTCAAGTTAAGTCTTTTCTTTGAGAAGTTGCTGACATAACGTACACTGCACGCCCGACAAGAATGAAAGTTCAGCACTTTCCAGATGCAATGTCTCCGACGCATATTGAACATCATGTGGCAGGACAAAGAACACCGTCATGAAGAGTGGGAATGCCTGGCATCTATACCCTGCTGAAATAGAGACACATGTGCTGGCTCGGTCGCATAATGAGAATGGACGATGGCTAGATTCCCAAGGATCTCCTCTATAGAAAGCTGGCAAGGGGGAAACATGCCATGGGCAGACCTCAACTATGGCACAAAGATGTCTCCAGGAGAGATTCGAAGGCCCTGGCATTGATCTGAATACCTGGGAAGCTGTAGCAGTATGATAAGCTTGGAGAGAGATGGTGCTGAAAGGTTTCATTGAGTTTGAAGAGACACTTGCCCAGCAGTCAGAAGCAAAGAGGTTTAAGAGAAAGACCTGACAACAGTCTGATAGACCAGCGTCCAGATATTGTGCTCATTGTGGGCAAGAGTGTCACCCTCCTATTAGCCTGACCAGCGACCTTTGACACTGTGCCCAGAACCTCAATCCAGAACACAACTCCATAGTCTCCTGAGACTAATGGATGCTTACCTAAATTAAAATTATTACATGCCTGTATATTATTACATTCTACAGACACTCTTAAAACGCTCACACTTTCGCGTGCACACCTGACAACTTACTTTCGTGTGCTAACCCAAAAGGTTAGAAAAGGGAAAGTTCCAATTCATTTCTGGAATATCCATACTTCTATACTTCTCTGCCCAGCGAAGACAATGTGTCTTTCCATATTCTTCTGAGGTCTTCATAGCCCCCAAAGGACCTGTGCAAAAATAAAATAACCATACATTTGCATATGGGGGGGGGGGGTTACACAGACAGATCCATTAAGTGGGTGAGTCAAATCCATCCTCTTACATTATCCTGTTTGACCTCATACTTATTATACCTATGTATAGGGTACACATCCATTTCAATATTTGTGTATGTGTTTGCAACTGAAATTATCTGCAAAAAATTTTTCCCCCCTATGTCAGTAGGTTAGATAAGAACTAAATTCTCCTGACAAGTTTATTCATGTTTTTGAAGGCAAATTTTTCCACACGTAGAAAACACATAACCGTGTTAACAAAACGTCATTAAAAACATTAACAACAGTGTGTGTGTGTGTGTGTGTGTGTGTGTGTGGGGGGGGGGCTACAGGAGTTGTACTCCCTTAGTGCTGGTTTAGGAAAGTGTTTCCAAACCAGTCATCTGGGCACATTGGACGGATCTACATTTTTTGCTTTATTCCAGTTCCCAGAACACCTGACCCAAGCAATCGGGAGCTCGAAATACCTTACAGATGTGCTGGGAACTGGGATGAAACATAAAAATGTCTGAGGACTGCTATGGGAAGCACTGGTTTAGGATACAAACCATTGTAATGAACATCTGGCTTTGGGAAGCAACATGGTCTTTTTGTTGGCATTTTAATTTAGGGGTATAACCAGCAGGGGGCACATTATCCCTAATAATGGCACTTCTTAGAATTTTTTTTTTCAGATTCAGCACACAGGCATAATTAGGTACACAAGTGATATTATGCATGTCGATGAAATTTACAGCCGTCCAAAGACTTCCAGGATTAGAATGAGAGTTTATAGGAGAATTTCTGCGGGAAAACCATACATACGATTATTATAAGAGAGAAAACGAACCAACACCCATATCCAAAACAAATATATCTAAACATGTATTTGACATATACTTTACATCTACAGCATTTTTCACATATATTTAAATATTAAAAATTGGCTACTTTACATATATTTTTTGTGCATCTCTGAGTGAATGGTGTGTGAGTTTGCCCTGCGATGGGTTGGCGCCCCATTCTGGGTTGTTCCCTGCCTTGCACATGTAGTCTTTGGGATAGACCCTGGACCCCCTGCGATTCTGAATAGGATAAGTGGATACAGAAAATGGATGGATGAATGGATGGATGGATGGATGGATGGACAGACATTTTTTATATGCGACACATATGTAAATTATGTACATATATTTGTTTTCCATATGGGAAGACATTTACATATATAGCACATATATTACACATACTTGGAAATATATACGTAACATCGGAATTTCTGTTGCCTACTGATTACTTTTTGAGAAAAAGTGTAGCTTGTGTGCAGTATCATACTTAACAGTCATTGAAGGTGTTGTGTTCACCTAAGTGCCCATTAGATGGCAGTATTAGAGCACAAATGGCAACCTGTTTTTCTCGATTGAATTCATGAAACATACTAAACCCCCAAACACACCAAGTAAACGAGCAACATCTTGGTGTCAGACCCACAAGATTCATGTTATGGAATAGCCAGCCCAATCCCTTAATCCAATAGGAAACATGTGGGGTGATTTTTCAGTTCATACAGTGAATGTTTGAGTTTGTAAAGATGAATGTGGACACTGCTATTCTTTTTCAATAGCCTAATCCACATATCACATACCCAACTCTTGATTCGTCATGGTTAATTATTTCACTAAATCACTCCCACACTTAACTTTTCTTTCCTTCTTCTTTTTCATTTTAATTCTCCTTCATTGATTTTCTATCAGATCGTCTTCGCCTCCATTGTTGCTTAAAACAAATGGACCCCACAATGAGAGTGTAGTCTGTTAACTTGTAGCTAACATAAAATATGGACATTTTATAGAATGTAATTAATAATTGATATACAACCACAGAAAAAAATGAAGAGACCACTCTATATTTTTAAAGAAATCAGCATTTTTAAATCCTGGTTTAATCGTGGTTCTGCTGGCTGAAAGCTACGTTGAGCAGCATGTTGTTTCCACAAGTACACAAGACCAAACTGAAGCAGGAGACACTGGAAATGACCAGAAACCAGTCAGGTAAAGGGAGAAGTAACATTGCAATGGCAGAGATGACCGTTAACTTATCCAACAGCTTCTCATGAATCATAGGATGACACCAAGTGACCTTCAAAAGGAATGGAAAGACTAAGTGCTGTTGTGAAGTGCACTTAAAGGACAGTTCATATCAGGCTCCTAGAAGCAGGACTGAAGTCCCATAAAACATATATATATATATTATTCACAGACACACACCTATAAATTGAGAAATGGGTGAATTGTGCTGTGGTCTCCTAATTTTTTTCTGCGGCTGACATCTGCTACTAATCAGAATGATCTTTTTTATGATCCCACGGTAGCCAATTTTGGCTCAGCTGTCGTGAGTGAGATTTTCAATTCGAAACAAGTCTGCACACACATGCACACGCATTTACATGTACGTAACAGTTTTATTATCTTGTAAATCGTCTGTAGGCTTTGCAAACTTTCCCAGCGCTTCTGATGTAGCTAATTTTAGATTTATAATGGAATAATATAGATTTTCTGTAAGATTTCTTGCGTGAGTGTGACGATCTGAAAGTGTCATACCAGACGCCTTAGAGTTGGCAAGCCTGCCACCCACCCGATCCGCAAATTAACCACGGTGTCCACGGATGTAACTGAAGTCTGAGCATCACTAATGTACGTGATATATTTTGACAGTTTTAGACTAATGCAGTATTTGTCTGTGTGACAACAAGTCAGTTACCTTCTCATGCTTGTAGTAAAGCATTTACTTTGCTAACAATTGTCAACAGCTAAAGATAGCTAACCTTGTTTACATGCTGTTTTTGTGTTACCATGCATAAAATTGGCATGTTAACACGCACATTTTGTGCGTGTTAACATGATATTATGCATGACACTCAGAACACATTTCGATAGGGTTATATTGAGACCTATCAGTCTCAGTATTCAGCATGGTCTCTACACTGGGTATATTTCACAGCTGCACGCTGTGTACACGTTGTGTACACGCTGTATTTGTTACTGTTTACATGCTCCATACTCAACAATTTCGGAGAAGCCATTTCACAGAAGGTGTTGTTGCTGTGCTTAATTCTGCCTTCGCACTGGTGCTGCTCACACTTAAACAGTCCCGTCCATCTGTGGAATGCAGACCACAGAGTGGATATGACTACACTTCTAAACTAACCAGCTAAAAATTGGTCCAGACTAACTGACTAGTAAATAAGTATCCTGGGGCAAAGAGGCTGAGGTAGACTCTTAAATTCCAGAGAGATGTGAGACATGAATGTCATGACATGACAACTCAATGATATGTAGAGTTACCAAAAAAGATGGGAATGATGAGGGTTGGGGGAGAAGATTAAGAGATGCCATCCAATGGAGGGAGCTCACTCATTGACCAGATTACCCTGACTGCAAGTTTAATGATATGTTCTTCACAGTCAATGTAGGCACTATTGATTGGCCGAATAATTAATTTATGTGTGACATTCCTGCAAAATACTGAGTAGGCACGTGCCTACCTTAATTGATTGGCACAGTGCCACTGCCACACGGACTTGAGTTAACATGCTCTCCGTGTACTGCAAAGCAAAATTCTAGAAAGGGGTCAAAAGTATGTTTGCTGATTGGTTGAAAAATGCAAATGCCCATATGCTGAGCATGTCCGTAGCCAGCTATGAGTACAGTGAGGTCCGGACCCCGGTAATATTTTTAAGGTCGAAAAAAAAAAAAAAAATTTGAAGCCAAATAAAACTGGATGAAAAAAATTTCTCTTCCAAGATGAGTGCATACTTAATTCAGTTTAGCTTTATTATTTAATGTCCGCTGAGAGTTGTGGGAGAGGGCGCATGTGAGCGCAGCCCTTTGCATCAGCACTTTGACTGACAGCAACTGGAATTTACACACCCCAGGAGCAACACTGTGGGCGGCTTGTGTGTGAACTGGCAGGCAGCATAGCATTCATTAAGACAAAGCAATGATCATTATGCCATTATCTAAGAAAAGTTCCAGTTACCTGGAATAGTGTCTGGAGTAAAAGCCATCGTATGAAACATTCTAAATGTCGTGGTTTGGGAAGGATGGAGGCGAAGGCGGGTGTCGAGGAAAAATAAAGGGGCTTTATTTAAACGAAACAGAACACAAAAGGCAAAAGGAAATGGACCGCAGGGGGTCAGAACTGGGCGGGAAGAGGCAGGGGAAATGACGGGGTGCAAGGCAACAGGGGAGCACATGCAATCAGCAGCACTACATAACATTACAAGGACCGGAATGGGGAACTCGGGACAAGGAGACACTATATACTCCACAGCTGGGAAACAGACGAGAGGCACCTGGGAGGATCCACACGAGGGCTGAAATGAGAGACAGGGTTTAACATGGACCAGGTGTGGCTCATTAGAGCCACTCAATAGAGAACACGAGGGAGAAGGCATGCGGGACGTGACACTAAATGCTTACTCTGGCAGTGATGAACTAGGATATATATTCATTGATTATATCTTAGTTGCTGTGTATCTCTTCTAGTATATCAAACAGTTTAGTGCTGTGAGCCTGCCGTTTTAATAAAAATGGAGACAATAATTCTTTTAAAAAGAGAAATCAGACTTCACTGACACTTACCATATCTCACAAAAAATGGTGACACAGACATGTAAGCCAATAATTTTAGTGATCAGTGTTGACACATCACAGCACACAACAACGAAATGTGTCCTCTGCATTTAACCCATATGTGACATCGTCACATTGCAGGGGGCAGCTAATTCAGTGCCCAGGGAGCAGTGCTGGGTGGTACCTTGCTGGTCGGGGATTCGAAGCAGCAATCTTCAATTACAAGTGCACTTCCCTAGCCATTAAGACATCACAGCTCACTAATTTAAATAACACTCCTGTTCAGGGTTACATGGCACAACAAATATGACGCAGTTATATTTACTATTTACAGGATAAATACACAAATAGATATATTACTGTACACTAGTTTGACGCATTGTGGTCCACTGCATAATTGGTTCTGCCCGCCAACCTCACAGCATTACATTGTCCCCACAAAAGGGGTCAGACATTCCTGGCAACCCCCAAGTATACCACAAAGTCTCGAAGATGTGGCAGAGGACGTCCCTCCCTCTCCCACAGTGTCCTTGTCCATGGCCGCTGCAAGAAGCTCAGGTCTGGCCCGGCTTTCCAGGCTGACCACTGCCTTTCATTGCTTGGGTAGCTGCAGGCAAAATTGGTCCCCGACATTAAAGTTCTGCCTGCGGCTGTGTGCATTGTAGGTACTCTTCTGTTGGGCGGTTGCTGTACCTTGGTTTTGCCGGGCCAGCTCATGTATGTTTTTCAGACTCACTTTATACCTGGTTCCCTCAGAACCTCCGGCTCTGGGGGCAAACTGAACACTAATTCCACTAGTGTGTACAGCCCCCAAATCAGAACAGCCTGTGTGCATTGAGTGCTCTCCTACACTGCTACTTAGTATGCTCTAAGGAACAGAGGCAGGTGGGGGTCCCAGTCTTGCTGGTGGTCGGTGACTAGGATGGTGAGCAGTGTAGTGAACACACAATTAGACCACTCCACCAGCCTATTGCTTTCAGGGTGAAGGGGAGTGGTCAGGGTCTTTGTAATGCCGAGCCGACTGCTGAAAGATGCCCAGGGATCTTTTATGACCTCACAGAGTCAGGACCACGGGTTACCTCAGATGGCTGAAAGTGGTGGCAAAGTTCTCAGTCCACTGAAATAGCTGTCCCTTTTCTTTGAAGCAATGGAGCGGTTTAGTGGTACTGACAAAGTCTGTTATGAACCACTGGTGATACGAGGCAAGTCCCAGTAAGCTGCAGAGTGCAGCGGTGTTTCAAAGGGTGAGCCATTTTATCACCACTGTTGTCTTTCTTGGGTCTGCCGTAACACATTCACTGCTCATTATGTGACCCAAGAATTGTGTCTGTTTCTGAACGAGGGAACACTTCAAGGGAGAACAGGTCTTGTGATTAGCAACAGTGATCGGGCACAGGTTGTTTAGCGTACCCTTAAAATCGGCAGGTCATCCAGGTAGACAGTGCACTGGATTTTGAAGTTGGCAGGAACATTGCAGATTCCGAACGGCATTACCCAAAAGTGCCATAAACCTTGACTAATAATGAACGTAGTGCTGGGTTGAACATCAACAACAACAACAACAAATTTATTTTTGTATACCGCATTATCACAACATTACATTGTCTCAAAGCGCTTTACAATACCCGCACCCAAAGCCCCCAGTGAGCAAGCCAAAG
>JAODJX010000119.1:19961593-19977685 GCA_026776945.1 Isichthys henryi | reverse complement strand
CCACCCCCACCCCCCCGGGGACAAGCCCAGTAGCTCTTCAAAGGAACTGGTCGAGGGTCAGCTTGCAGTTGGAGTTTAGCTCCTCAGTCTGAGACCGTTAACTTTGATTAATCTGCCGTTCTCAGTGGGCCAGTTATTTGAGGAGGAAGGGAGACGGAATTGAAAGAGTTAAAAAAGATCAGAGAGATGCATTTAGAATACGACATCATCCCCCCTTTCCACTCGTTTTCTATAACTGCTTATACTGTGTATGGCTGTCAATGGGATGCCAGCCATGACATCACTGACCCACTATTTTACTTTCTACTGAAGTAATGCATTTACATAAAATGTATTTAGCAGACGCTCTTGTGAAAAGTGACACACATGTGAGGCACATAGAACATGGCAGACAAATAGCTCTTACTGAGTCAACTATGCAGAGGTGGAGCTTCTAGCGATTGGCCGGGTAACAAGTGTATGCAGCATTGGAGTAAGACAGACAGCAGCTCTACGACAACTTCCAAGCAATGCAAGAAGCTAGTAAGTCTATTATTCACATAATCAGTAAGGGCAACATTCAGGGAGTATGGAGTGGTGTAGGATAAGAGTCTTGAGTAAGGGTGTAAGTTTGATTTCGACATTGGTAGGGACCAAATCAGCCCCAAACCCTTAACTCACATGGTCCTGATGCACTGTGCCATAGGTCTTTTTGGTCTTTCTTGAAGGTGGAGAGGAAATCTGATGATCGGATGTGGTTCGGCAGCTCATTGGACCATCTGGGAAGCACATGAGTGAGACTTGTGACATGGTGCGGGCATCTCCAAGCTGCTTTGGTCTGCTGACTGAAGACGGTGAGATGGGACGTAGGTCTCAAGGAGCCTCTCGGTAGAGGTGGATTCCTGTCCATTAATAGCAGGTTAAGTGACTCGCTCAGAGGTACAACAGTAAGTCCTTTCAATGAAAAGTGGAAAAAAAATTGATTAGCGTGAAGCTCATTAGGAAACTCCTTTCACCCCACATCCCAAAACCACATCCCACAACTATCATTGATCAAATGTATGGTTCTGCTTATTTCATTAGCTGCACCCCCCCCCCAACCCCCCGCTCCAAGCCCGCCCCAGATTTCTGCAGAATTAGTGCTGCACTGCACATTTGTAATGCAGCAAACAACAGCACAACACCATTTCTCCATAAGGGGCTTCAGCAAGTAAGCATGCGGGTAAGCTGTCACAGCACTGTTCTAATGATGCGTACATGCATTGTTGTTAAATGGTTTGTTCATCATTCCTGCAGCTACTACATGCTACACGTTCTCCTGTTTGTTTATGCTTTAAAGTTTGAATGCAGTGGTTAAGGTGCCTGGCTTCCAAAAAGCCTCTTCCATCTGTGTCTTGCCTGGCCTTGTCTGTGAGTAATCAACAGGGTTCCAGGGTTCCATCTCTTACAGCCTAATGCCCTATGAAGGACATTGCTGGTTCTCCTTGTACTCGATGCTACAGTAAAACCACCCAGCTGTGTAAAGAAATTGAACTGTCAAACTGTGAGCTTTCGAAGTCACCATGGATGAAAAAGTCCATGTAGCAGAGGTACAATGATAGCTGTGTTCCTCAGCCAGTCCCCCACACCTCCTGTTTGACTGTCTGTGCGTTTAAGCCACTCGTGCAGATTAGCGCTGGCAGAGTCGGGATCTTAAAGGGGCTTTTCTGAGACAAAACTCAGGTTCTGTCTGTAACTGACAGTGATCCATCCGTGTATGAAATCCGCAGGATTCCATCTGTGTCTGTAATCATCAGGGCTCTGTCTGTATGCAGTCATTGAGGTTCCATCTCTGTCAGTAATTTACTGTTTGGTGTAATCATCAGGATTTAATTTGCATCTGTAATCATCAGTAGTTCTTCCCCGTCTGCAATTGACAGTTCTTCATCTATATGTAATCATCAGGACAGAATTTTGCCCACATCTGAGACTGGCAGATGTACCCAGCTATATAATAGCCTTTTAAAATCCTTTGTTAGTGGGCTTTCACATGATATAATACAAAACTGTAAGACTGTAAGTAACTCCGCGTGAAATGATTTTCAAAGTAAATAGGTAAAGATAAATAAAATGCATGTAGCTCAGTATCAAACAAAATGCACTGTGTTTTCTGGATTTATCTGTTAACTTTATACTAGAATGAGTGAGGAGTACTGTAGTGGTTGGGGGCCTTCTTAACAACAGAAAAAAACAGAAAAAAGCCTCTTCATAAGATGTTTGACGAATTGCCTGAAATGAGTAACAGAATAATAAGCACAAGAGCATTTTGAGTGCTGAGTCCTTGGTGTCAGAATGCTCCACGGCGGAATGGGTAGATGGGCTTTTGCCGTGAATCATGTGACATTTGCTTCGGCAGCCTGGAGACTGTCAGCTATTATGTCTTATCTGTTCAACTTTAACATGGGGGGGGGGGATGTGAGGGAGCAGTTTGGAATACAGATGTATCTCCCTTTTTATCCGTTCTCCTTAACTTGCCCTGCCTCCATCTGCCTCGAGCTGATGGTGCATTTGAGGGAAGCTGCAGATGGAGGGATGAGAGACATGTGAACTGGAGCAATTATGTTGCATGATTATGGGGGCAAGATGGAGAACTGGAGCTTCCTCCAAAAATGCAACACCAAGTATTGCAGGACTTTGGTACCCATTAACGTACCTGGACAAAGGTGCTCTCTACATTGACTGGGACCTGGTGTCTTGGAAATAAGGACCTCGCTGAGAGTGGAGGAATTAGGGGTCATTGTATGAGCCCCTCAGACAGCTTCCAGTTCTCTGAGATGTTTGTCCTGTGGGAAAAATAACAAACAAACAAACAGGCAAACAAACAAACTAACAAAGCACTGTGAGGATATGTAAACAGAGCCAGGGAGTTTGTAGGTTAAATCCCCCATGATTACTTGTGTTGTTCTCCTTTGGCAAGGTACTGACCCACTTGCAGTTACATAACCGGCTCTTTAAATGTGAAATAGCAAGTTGTGTCAGTGGCTCTGGACAAAAGCCATCAGACAAGCATGTTTGTGTATGTGTACCAGCCAGACCTTGAGTTTATTTGGGATTGTCAGGTGATTGATATGCTTGTTGGTATTGAGGATGATGCCTGGATACACTGGCAGTGTTTGCAGTCTGTTGAACCCAAAGTTCAACACTCCCAGATTCCTGTTTCATTATGTGGATCATACGATGGACGTTTGGCTTCCAGTCAGTAAGCCAGTATGAGCTATTTGTTTGTACTGTATCATTCTTTACTTTGTGTTTCTATCTGAAAGGGTGTTTCTGTCATACATGATTTGGTTTGCAGCCCATAGTTGTGTGGCCATCATACCCCGCAAAGCATGAGGGTTTCACAGACAACGAATTGTGTTTGAAGACTTTCCCCAAATTTGATTCATGATTTACTTCCTTCCAGATAAGAGTTCTAGCATCACTCCTACCACCAAGTACCCTGCCCAGTGTGGACTGGACCACAGTTCCTGCAGGGGGGAGTGAAGAAGCAAGATATATGGTTTAGGTTTTTGCTTTGTGTCCTCAAAAGGACTTCGTGCCACAACCAGAGGCACCGGGCCCCACAGTCCCATGGGGCTCCTGGCTTTACCTGAGCGAAGTAAATTCCCTCTGACAGTGTGCCACAGATCTTCAGGCAGTTGGCAGAGCTGCACAGAGAGAGAATCTCTCGCTCAGGTCCCCAGCTTTCAAAACCCGAGACCGTCTGATTAAGGACTGGTTACAGTTCTATTTTTATATGAGTTAGTCCCCCCCCCCCCATTCTCCTTATGGGCTACTGTGTTGTGAAAGACTTCAAGTCCGTTTTACTAGTGTAAGCAAATATTTGACGTTGAGTGAAATTGCTGGTTATTAAGCGGCTTGCCCACGCACTATCGGGACGTGCTGGGAAAGTGTAGTTTCATGAAAGTGATTTTGCTTGCTCAGCTCTTACTGTGAATGAGAGTCACTCGTTCTCTTCTCTTGTGTGGCTGGACATTTGGTTACAGCTGTTTAGGGTTGTGGGAACGTCTATCGCCTTTTTCGCTGGGACCAGTGTCCTGGCTCACATTCATGTGACCTACAGCTCCAGTTCTCCCAGTATACCGTGGGTCTGCACTTCATTAATGCATTAATAATGCTGCCTTGTGGATTTTATGGATGATGTGTCAGCTGAATATGTCAAATTATGAAGGAATCATCTGCATCAGTACTGGCTTTTCAAATCCTTCTATTTCCTTGGCAGCTGTGAGCTTAAAAAATAACCTCGAATCACTTTCTGTGTTAGTTGGTCCCCCAGCCAACTCCCTCCACCTTAGCTGTGGTTCCTAGTTTTGCCTCTGATGTCCCGTTTCATCTCGGCCCTTTGCAGTAGCACTTGAGGGACATGACGCACCTTTATTATTCAACTACTCCTTCAACCCTACCAGACGGAAAAACATCAAAACATGGCTCCACAACAAGAGGTATGTTCTTCCACCCTATAATGTCTTCTGCTTTGAATTACGACAGAACAGTTGTCCATAAAGCTGGACAACTTCAGAACTGCAAGCTTTAAACATGTGCCACTTTAATGTAATGTTTGTTGTACATAATGACAACGGCAGGTATTGATTTCTTTGTACTTGTTGGTGGCATGTGGAGAAATCAATGTGAGAACAATTCATTCCTGCTGAGCTGCTCACTGGTTAGGAAAGGCAATAAATTAAAGGACGTAGGGGACAATCAATCTGAGACTCTCGTGGGAAGAAGGTGGCGTACTGACGATTTCATTACCAGCATAATGAATGAGATTTTAAGGCCCCTGGAATTCCCATGTGTGCTGGTGAAGGATGCCAAGCCTTGTTCTATTGAGGGGTTTGACCCTCTGAGAGATGTAGCTCAGATGAAGCATGTGTTTGCACATTTGTTTCAGTTGCTACGGTTTCATTAGCATTAAATGGAGACACGCCTCCTGCCGATTTTTGGAAACTCTTATATTTGCAATCCTTGTATCTGCCCCCCATAATGGCAATGGCCAATAATGTTTGCCATTTCTCAAAATAACTGTAGATTGCTAGAGGAAGTATTAGGTAATGCTTTGCATTGACTTCACCTTCATAATGCATTCATTATGCATTCATAGAACATTCAGTGCACCTTCCTAATACATTCAAAAGCAGCATGTAAGTATACCTTAACATCCTAACATACCATCACAGCTTTAATGTTAATAACAAATATTATATGATAATGACAAACATCACAATCATATTATCATATATATCATATATCATGTTTGGATGTTAAGGTATACTTACATGCTGCTTATGAATGTTCTATGAATGCATTATAAAGGCATTATGAAGGAGCCTGTAATGTAATCCTGATAAGCAGAGCCAGCAGGAGGGACTCTCTGTGGCCCTGTTTATACTTCGTTTTAAAATGCATCTTGGGCAATTACATAGCAAGAGGATAGCACTAAAAGCAAGTGTAAACAACCACCAAGATGCATCATGATCCAGTCACTCAAACCACTTACTGAGGTGGTCAGGACGCATTCGACCACTCATCTTTTGTAGTGCAAATGCTAATGCGTCCTGATGCGTACCCAACAAGGAGGTCACAATAACTGTGCGTGGGGCCATTTGACCTTCTAATGGAAGTGACATAGGAAATAACGAAATCTGAGCACAAGTGGTCAGCTGCACACCTTAGAGACACATGATTGTAAAGTGTAAACAGGACCTGAGAGACAAAGGCTATAGGTGCTGGGCTGAGTTCTTTTTTCTTAATCACTTCTGTATTTGGAGTGGTCTTGACACTTCAAATAATTTATGCAGAGGTTCAGTGGTTCTGCTGGAGAGAACCTGCACCCACAAACGTTTTGTCGTGCACATATTTCTTTAATAGGTGTGCTGCCTGCCCTCCTGTGCGCAAGCTGACATCTTCAGTGTTAAAATGGTGCAAACAGAGCAACTTGTGCTCCACAGGCTTGTGAGTCATTATTCCCCTGGATGTATCTCAGCATCCGTTGTTTGCCCACTTCAAACGATTCATTTCTTTGACGTTCAGTGTCTTTTGCCAGCGGGCCGACTGAGTCTCAGCGGTTTTCCTCGTATGAACATTTGCCAAATTCTTCATTTCACTATTGCGGATACGTCTCAGCGCCATTTTCTGCGGCCATATTCTGCGGCTCCGTAGCCATGGATTTTTGCTTCTCCACGTCAGTTGTTTCTGGAGGATAAGCTGCTAGCCAGCTCATCTGTAGGCCACTGAGGGACTGGAGTGGAGAGGAAGGAGGAGACAGCAAGGCTTTGCAGCGGTGAATCAAATGAAACCCCCTTCCTAATAAGTGAGTACGTCATAGTTCACCGTGCTGTTTCGATGCTGAGAATGTGATTAGTGCATTCCTTTGTCTGTTTTTGATGTATTATGGATCGTTGATTATCTGCAGCAAGGAAAACATCGCCACGGAGATCAATATTTAATGCAGAACCCAGTTTAAGCTCTATGTACTTTTCATGTTGGGAATATATGATTATGTTTTAGAGAACATCTTCTGGTAGAAGGTTTACTTCTGCCCTATAGTACTGATTGGCTCACGAATCACCTTTTCTGTGGCATTTAAATAAGAAAACACAGCCCCATTTAATTAAGTGAGCAGTCAGTGAGGCCATCCTCACAGGAGCAGCAGTGTGGTGTCAGCACTTTGTGTGGGCAAAGGTTTTCTGCCTAACAAGCCCTTCAGATGTGCTTGACTCTCATTGGCCTGTGTGCATCATGTGATGTGTCTCAGAGGACCACAATCAAAGGCATGGAGTGGACTGGTATTGTTTTGTAAATACACCACAGTGGCTTGGCCTACATATTTGTTAACGACTCCTTTAAATAATATACGATCAAGAGGATTATGTTATTTTTATTACTCTTTAAAATGAACCAATATGTTTACAAGCAGTGAGTGAATATATGTTTTCTATAAATGTTTTCTCAATATTTTCTCAAAGCTCTTACATGTCTTGTAGAGATATGAGGAACACTGTTTTCAGTATTCTTCTTTATTTATTTATTTATTTATTTTTTGATTTGATTTATTTCTTCACCGTGTATTTTTGGGTGTTCCTGCAGCTCCTGCTGAGAGGATAGTAGAGTTTTCATCCTCCTCATTCCCATTCCGATGTCCTGGCCTGACGGATGAGTGCGGTAGGTGTGCTGACATCTTCTCGAGAGCCGAACAGCAAAGGCTGTCACCTTTTAACATTTCCCGGACACGCCGTCGGCCAGCTCACTGCCGCTGCCCCCAGCGCGGGCTTCAGTTTGCAGCTGTCAGACGAATCACATGAGATTAAATTTGCTTTTTGCATTCCGTGTCACACACACTCGCACATATGCTCAAGGTGTACACCGACTCTCTCAAGTCCAGACCCTCACGGAAGGAAGATTCAAACACACCCACACTCTTCGAAACTTATTAGCCAGGTAGGAAACACATCAGTGACACACACTTACAAAAACACCCATGAAGACAAATGCACACACTCTTGCTTCTTCAAATGTATTCTCACATAACAAGGCAGGTGTCTTCAGATGCGAGGTTTACGGTCCTTTTAACTAGCTTCAGTAGGCAGGGATGGCAACTTATTCACTCTGCATCCGAATGCCCCACTGGGAATTTACAGGAACCAGATTTCAGATCCTGCTCTGCATTTGACCATCACACATATGTTAACATACCTCATCTAAGGCATAGAACACAGAAAGCCTACAAAGAATTTCTCATGGCTGAGAGCTTATGTTTCATTTTTGCATTAAAATGGCACAGCGTGTTTCTGAGTGCATGTTATCTTTTGTCGCACCAACCCAAGCATAGCCTCTGCCCTGCCTTCACACAGAACATCTCCTCTCCCCCTGCAAGGCCATAGGGCATCCAGCCTAAGAGATTTTGATCCCCTTTTTTGACAAAAATGTAGAGAAAAGGCAGTTTCATTATTTTCCCTGATGTCACCATTCTGCCTTTAACCTGCTTTCATGCATGGGGTCTGAAAACTAATCTTGTTTTGGAAGTTTTGTGCTAGAATGTTACTCCTGCTTAATGGTTCATTAAACTGAATGGGATTGGGTGGTCCTGTGGGGGGGGGGGGGGGGTTCACACATAAGTCATTTGGGTAGCGCGGGAATTTGTGCGAGATATGGGATGAAAAGGATGGGGAAACTTTGGGTGATACACTGACAATGACACCAAGGCTGTCACACCTTATTTAGCTGAGTGCCCTGCGTGGTGAAGCCGTGAAGGAAATGACAGCAGAATTTAAACAAATGCGGCTGAATTGGCAAAGCGTGAATCAGGTAGTAGAGACACCTGGCATCTTTGATCACTTACACTAATGACAGAGAAATTTACACATCAGTAAAACTGCTTATCTCCAAGGAAAGGCTTGAATTTTGCCAGCGTGAATGCATCCATCGAAAAAATTTACAAGATCACATTCACACAGCTGAATGTCTTACTGTCACACCATTTCTTAAATGCCTTTCTCAAAGGTACAGCAGAAAACCCCTACAGTAATTAAATTTTTGACTTTTTGGTTTCTTAGCCAGCAAACGAGGCAATTGGAAGGTCCTGCTTCTCTGCATCTTACGATCTCGGGACCCTGTGTGACTAAACATCCAGTGCGGACTGGTCGAGGGGCACTGGGGTGCGCTGTTCACCATATTCATATGAAATATGGTATGAGGCAACAGTGCCAACCACTGCACCACCATGCCGCCCTAAAGTCTATGTATGACGCTCAAATTAAATGTAGAATTCATATTCACTTAGTGTGTTATTAGCCATTTATGTCCTTTATTCATGTGGTATTATTTCATATTCATATGACATTAACGTACCATCAAACATATAAATCCTGCATTCATGTACAATCCATGTTAAATGTATGTGTAATTAGTAATATGTCCTATATTCATGTGAAATACATGTTAAGTTAATGTTTGTCAAACTACTTTGATGCACAATGCATATTATATGAATGATTTGTCAATATTAGTTTTTCTAATTCTTTGAATGAACTCAAGTGAATCATGGACAGTGGTTCCAAACAGTTAGAATGAGCATTTTGAAAAGGAGCATCCTTTATCAGTCGATGCATTCGTTTGGTTTTCTGAGAACATCACATGATGTTGTTCATGTCTAATTAAACTGGTTCAAAGTACAGACGCTCCTCTACTTACAAATGAGATATGTTCCGAACGGCCTTTCATAACTTGAAATGTTCGTAAGTCGTCATTCAACATCATTTTAAGGGTATACGCAAGTACTAAGAAGTAGGATGCTGGGAGTACGCACGCTACGCTGCTGTGCGGCGGGAATAGCGGCCAAAAGTCGTACCAGGCGGAATTGCTGCACAGAAAAAATAATTGATGTTGTGGACTGGAAACAGGAGGAAGCAGAGGAGCGTCTGCATATGTGTATTTCATTAGAATAATATGAAAGCAATATAAATATTTATTAAGAAACAACAAACAATAAACACAATTCCTACTAAAGCCATATATCAAATATGGTAAAATGTAAAGGGAAACACAGTAATTTATATATACATTCATAATGCATTATAATGCATTCATAAAGCATTATAAACATGCCTATATATTTTTACGAAAGGCATAACACATTATAGACATGTTTATTATGCATTATGACTGCCTTATGATGCTCTTATTTATTATTGATACATTTATAATGCATTATAATGACAGATATAAGCATTAAGGATGTTTTATAACTGCAAAAGTATCTAAAGTGTATTGCAGATGAGAGCTTCTGAAGACACCTGCCTTGTTATGTGAGTACACATTTGAAGAAGCACGAGTGTGGCATTTTTGTGTTTGTCACTGATATGTTTCCTACCTGACTTATGATAAATATTTATAACCGTGTTTATACTGCTTTATGAATGCATTATTAATTGTTATGAATGTGTTTATAAAACACTAATAAAATGGCCTTAAGTAAAGTTCAAGTAAAAGTTAAATATTTTTCCTATAAGTTTTCCCTTGAGTGCCTTACATCTCAAGTGTGTTTTTTAGTATGTATGTGGCCATTTGCTTATATCTAGTGAACATTTAAAAACGTCATGCGTTGTCATTTATAATTGAAATTTAAAAATGATTGCTAGCCTTATATGAATCATGTAGTTTTTTTGTCATAGGGGAATGTGTCCAACGATGGGTTGGCGCCCCACCCTGGGTTGTTCCCTGCTTTGCACAGATTGGCTCCAGACCCCCATGACCCTGAAAATGACAACAGGTTACAGAAGATGGACAGATGGAGGGTTGCAGAAGATGGATGGACACTGGCCCCAAACTGCCACCTCTCCACACATAAAACCATTACAGTACCCAAATACTACACTTTCGCACACGAGTGACATTATCCTTCTTTAGATAATCCTGTCACCATTGGGTGTAACTACAGATATTTCATATTGGTAGCAATAGTGGTAATCAATAATGGATATATGTCCCTATCCGATCTGGCTGGTTAAGGAACTTCTTAAATGTAAACTGCCAAATTATTCTACGACATTCTGATAAAATAACTATAACAAAACATTTGCCAAGAGGGGATGTCAGAACTTCTGCTACTTGCCACAAAATTATAACTTGTAACTGTTTAATGTGCTTTATATTCAAAGAAAAAAAACTTTAAAAAGCAAACACTTTGTCCTGTTCTTTGCCTCCTGTGATGTGTTGGCACTGGGTATGTGCTGAAAATAAACAGAGGTGCACAGCCTGGTTTTGCCACAGTGATATACATGCTAACATCTACACCAGGAATCTCAGCTTTTGATCCACAACCTGGGATGGGAAACAACCATGGGTGCTCCCTAACTATAGTGAAAGACAAAAGGACTATTTTTAGGCTGGGTACCTAGATGGGTCAGGGGAAACATCTCCCTCCCACTCTGTTACCTGACAAGCTGTGTCTTTTTCCCAAGTTAGCAAAACTCACGCTGCCAGCCCCCCACCCCCCACCCCAATGACTGCACCTGTCAGAGCTGAAGCTCGTTTTTGGGGGCTGGGAGTGAGCGGCTAAGGATGGGTTACTGGTTATAGAACTGGACTTGAATAGAGGGTCCAAAGAAGAATGGTTGTTGGACTTTTGACCCAGACTCTTGTTTATGTATCCCCAGGAAATAAGCTGGCTGAACATTTTGAAGTCTTCTGGGAAAACAGTCTTTTGCAACTGTTCCTTAGCACTTAGCTTCAGATAGCACTGTGGTCGAACAGGGAAGTGTCAGCTAGCTCCAATGTGTTTTGTGCTAAAGAAAGTCAAAGGTCACACAGCACACATATGCTATGTGCAGAATTATTAGGCAAATACTGTACTATTCCTGGAAATATTTTTAGCAAAGGTTGGGCAGACAAATATAAATTCAGAAGTTTTCTTTTGGTCTAAGTAAATTTATTTAGAGAGAAAATGTTACAATGTTACAATGTTACAAACAAAAAAGAACAGAAAAACACTTGATTATCAGTGCAGCACAGGGAAGTATCCATCATTTCCTGTTTTACTCCAGACAGGAAGTACTCAGATAAAATACTAGTTTTTAAACAGTCCATTCTTAATTAGAGGTTAATCTAGACTGAAACTATTAAGTTTGAAGAGATGCAAGCAAAATACACACTCATCTAATAATTTTGCATGAATACAAATTAGCATATAATTTTGCCATAATGGGGAATAATTGACTAGACCTCTAGGTGACTCGGGTTACCACACGTACTGGTGTTTAATATATTTTGGTAGTAACTGGTAACCCTAGTTTTTTTTGTCTTTAAAGAAAAAGGTTAAGATGGCCGCCCACCCCCTGAGAGGCTGAGCTATCTTGAGATGTGTGCTCATGTCACATCATGAATATTCATGAGTGGGCCGGCCATGAATATATTTTGTTCCTGAGTAATTGCTGGCTGGGGATCTGCACACATCTTTGGTAGCTAGGCACTGAATACTCTAACCATGCATGAATATTCATGAGCTACCCTCTTCACACATATTCGACAATACCAGAATTTATCTTTGGACTTACACAGGATTTACGCAGGAATCTAAAGTGCCAAATATTGCTCCAAATTATGACATGATATTTCCTAGCTACATCAGTACCTGTAAAAAATACGGCGACTGCAAGACATCTGAGGACAGAGCGAGGTGCAAGGCACATGGCCTGAATCACTTCTCCTGAAATCTTGCTGATGGATGGTTGGTGGAGCGGGGAGGGCAGAGGTGGTGAGCTGAGTACCGGTCACACAGGAAAACAAACGTGGAGCCATACTGCAAATGTAGAGAGAAGCCTGTTATGGCAGTTTGGCTGATAGTCAGCCCACGGGTCCTCTGTGACAGAGTGAGGGGGGTGGGGAGGGCGGGACGAGGCTGCATGTAGTAGGCCGACGGCAGACTGGTCTTGAGGTGACCCACAGATTACCAGGCCTGCAGTGCATCAGGACGGCCAATTCTCAGCATGTCATATTCACGCTGCCACCTTTCACCGACAATAAGCAAACACTATCAGTGGCAGAAGAAAGACAGATTACCTGAAAGAGTTTTAAGGCTGCTCATTCGTTTCCCGAATATCGTAAAACTGATTTCCTGTCCAGTGTGTACTCAGCCTTACGAATTTCCCGAGATCAACATGTCCCTATTTGCAGAAGTGGTTACTTGATTTTGATGGGCTGATGCACTAATGTAAATATTGTAATTGTATTTATTCTAATTAGGTATGCAAATCCAAGGTTAACCATTTTATTGCAGATACTCAGGTGATTTCGACACTCTGTTTTGTTTAGTGCAGTTGTGGTGCTGGTTCATTCGCACCGATTAGAGGAATGACGTTACTTCCCAGATTGTTTCATAGATTTATCCAGCTTGCTTTGTGAGTGCTTTTATATAAATAGCCTCCACTCAGCGCGTGCGCGCGATGTAATGCACCGTAATGATGGGGTACACTATCTGTGACATTTACATTGCGTAACGCTTTCTGCTGGTGATTCAGGAGAAAAAGGCAGGCCGGCTGAAGCCATTTAAGCTGCAAAGAGCAATGGATCGTCCTCTTTTATTTCCTGACTTATCTGAAGCACATAATCGCTTACACATTCTTCCATTTCAATTAGTCTGTTACAAAGCACATATCTTTCTTTTTTTTTTTAGCTAAATGCATGCAATGACTCGCAGTGACATGATGGATGGAGTATAGTCACTTCTTGCTTGTTTCTTACTCCTTACTTTCAGGTTTCAGGGCCCATTTACATCTTCCTTTCTGTGGGGGGGGTGGGGGGTAAGAGTGGTACAGTCTGTGGAAAAAGAGGCCAGTTTGGGAGGATAGGAGGACGAGAGGCCGGAAGAGATATAACAGGATGGTCTCTGTTTATTTCTGTCTGGAAGAAGCCTCCAGAGATGTACTTATCTTGATGTTTTGGTGTCTTTGCACTGCATGGTCACATGATATGAACTTCAAACTGGGTCTTCAAATGGCACGAGCGTAAACAGGTAATAATTACAGCATGAGTGACGACTGATGGAGAGAACGAATCTTTATCGCCAGTGACATCACCGCAGAAACCATTTGTCAGATGGAAGTGTCACCCGCCTTTCCATCTCTATTACTGTTTATTAACCCCCCTTCCCTCCCCGGCAGCCCCCACATCCCACTACTGGGAACATCCTAGGGTGATTTTAATGCCATCAAAAGGCCAGGCACGACAGGCAAGGCAATAAAGGAGGCAGGCTGATCATGCGATGCCAGACTTGGCTTCCGTTCTTCTTGGTGAGGTGGTATGGTGGTATCCATGGCAACTGCAGCTGGTGACAATGCCATGACCCTGGCAGGGTCCACGAGTGGTATCATCGTCTTCTTACATTGAACTCTACATCACTCTATTCTACATGATTGACTACATTTTTGTTACGTCGTCATTGTCTTTTTTTTACCACACAGCATGACCCAGAGACACGTATACACAGAATATAATGGGGACATAATGTTCTGTAATGTTGAGACATTAGCTACCATAATTAACAATGTGATTAGCAATGTGTCACAAGGAATGTAACTGACAATATCTGGGATGCCTTTAATTTTATCCTGTAGAGGAGCATCAGTTTCACAGCCTGGATACATTTCGGAGAGTCAAAGGTCAAGTGGCACTGACCAAACTGCATTCGGAGGTTGAAAGCATGTGATCTCATGACCATGGCGATTGTCATGGGACCTGTATCATCCAATAGGACGACATCCTTTGGCAGAGCATGTGACCTGGTTTGTCCATTAAGGCTTTTCATTATATCTACTGACCAGAGGAGCTTCACGTAGGGGAGACACGAGAAGAAAAAGAGAGGCCTTAACATGCCTTTGCCGAGAAGTATTTTTTCTCATCCAAACTTCAAATTCTTAAAGAGGTTCTGGCCCAGGAGAGATTACGTTCATTGTGCTTGGACTGTGAATTTGAAAATGCCTTCTTGCCAAGCTAATGGACTGATAGCAGCCACCAATTTTATGGTTATTATGCCTGATAAAAATAAAACAATATAAATAATTATAAAAAAAAAATCAGGACACTGCATTATATTTTGTCTCAGAAAAGTACAAAGAAGTACATCAAAGTCTTAAAATTGTTTCTGAGCACCAGATATTTTGATGCTTTGGATAGCTTAGGTGGGGCCTTCGAGGGGTTTATGGACATACAGTTTTTTTATTGAAGTACTTCAAGTTAAAAGCATTGCTTGAGGAGAGAAACTTTGATCAAAAACACTCCCAGTTCTTAACTTTTAGTGTTTGTGACTAGCAGAAGCAATAACTGGATATGACCCAGCATCCAGCAGCACAATAAAAGTAACATTTGCGAGGAACAGAAATGAATGAACGAACGATCTTCCCAGTAAAAGCCCTTCGACCTTTAGTTGGAGACAACACAGTGGTTGTCCTTAAGTGGGTCTGGGCAGAAGCGGAGTGGCTGCAGCAGACAGAGAGGCTTGTATCGCTTTAAAAGTGACCACCTTGTTGGTGTTAGGTAGCGCCACTTGAAACAGCCCACAGCAGAAAAAGGGGAAAAGTTAGTTTAGATCAAGCTCCCCCTCACCGAGCAGCACCTGCCGGGCCGGTGATGGGGATAAGGGCTGACAGCCTCTGGGCTACGCTGGTCCCTGTGGGAGAGATGCTGCCGCTGTCACTCGCCTGTCACAGGCCTACGGTGGCAGAGCCTCTCACCTGTAGTGCTGGCTGACGTTATTGCTGCTCTGTGCTGGGCCGTGGGCCCAAGGTCAGCTCTACTGTATGTTGCCACTCAATGGTCGCGTGGTTATTTTAGTAGGATGGTCAGAGCATGTATTCCTCAGGCACTCCAGCATCGTCTCTCTCTCAGTCTGGCCCTAGATCGCTGTATGCATGAGATCCCTCGATTCTACGTTTTAATGTGTGTGTGTGTGTGTGTGAAAAGCAAGACAAGCCTTATACTGGGCTTAGATTAGGCTTGGCTCTTTTTAAAGCTCAGAAACCGTAAATGAATGTAGGCGTGCGGCGGTGCCTGGGTCACAGCAGGGACGGGGATGTAAAACTGAGGTGCGGCTGTCGTGGCTGAGTAAGGGGTGGGATGGAGCCACACGGGGGTCACTCAGAGACAAGCAAACCGAAAAACACTGACATCTGAGCTAGGAAAATATAACCCAAAGTGTTTGACATTCATCACAAAAACAGAAAAAGTAACAGGCACTTGGTTATGGGTCTATACTTAGGTGTCTATACTAAGGACTTAGTGTGGGTGATACAGCACAACACACTGGGAATGAGGGGCAGGTAAAATTTAATTAATATGTACAGTGATGATTACCCAAATCTCCCTCCAGTGCCGCATGGTAATTTGGTTCCTCTTGCATGAATAGTAAAGAGAACAACACCAACCCTTAACAGTCCAGAAATCATTACTTTGGCAAAGAGGGAATTAATATGACATGCCACCATTCAGCGTGTCCCCCAGCCTTGTGCGCCACACTGCTTGGGATGGGCGGGGGGGGGGGGGGGGGGGGGGGGGGGGGGGGGGGGGGGGGGGGGGGGGGGGGGG
>JAODJX010000119.1:19912946-19941043 GCA_026776945.1 Isichthys henryi | reverse complement strand
GAGCCCACTGCAATGCCACTGCACGGCACTTTTCCAGAGCCTGCTGCAATGCCACTGCACGGCACTTTTCCAGAGCCCGCTGCAATGCCCCTGCATGGCACTTTCCTAGAGCCCACTGCAATGCCACTGCACGGCACTTTTCCAGAGCCTGCTGCAATGCCACTGCATGGCACTTTTCCAGAGCCCGCTGCAATGCCCCTGCATGGCACTTTTCTAGAGCCCACTGCAATGCCACTGCACGGCACTTTTCCAGAGCCTGCTGCAATGCCACTGCACGGCACTTTTCCAGAGCCTGCTGCTTTCACCACAGCATGAAGCCCCTCAGTGCACTGCATCTCCACAGTGTGAAGCTGCTCAGCCTGCTGCCTCTTCACAGCTCTCCTTGGCTCCGACCCCCGGCTCCCTGCAGCTCTCCTTGGCTCTGCCCCTTGTCTTTGGTTGCAGGAGAAAGAAACAGGGGATGCTGGCCATGCCTGTGGCTGCCACCTCATCTGCTACAGCACCTTCAGAGCCCTGCTTAGGGGAATCCACTGCTGCACGTGAGTCTCCTGAGCCCGCCCCGGAAGAGGCCTCTGCTTGTCCCGAGCCTCCAGAGCCCGGCCCATAAGTGGCCGCCGCTTGTCCTGAACCTTCAGAGTCCAGTCTACAGGGGCTCGCTCCACCCGTTCTTGCCTCTGCTACCTCCCCGCCTACCCTGGGAACCGGTAGAACCGGTAACTGTACACCTCCCTCTGTCAGCTGAGTTTCATCGAGATTAATGAACTCATATGTACATACACCCCAGTCACCACCCAACCAGATTGGAGGGATTATATCTCTCGGTTGGCATGAGAACACCTTGGCATCCCCCCCAAAGAGCTGGTAGAGGTAGCTGGGGAAAGGGAGGTCTGGGTACCTCTCCTGAAGTTGCTACCCCCGCGAGCCGAACCCCGGATAAGCGGATGGTAATGGATGGATGATAGATAATGGATGGATGGCAAGTCACATGACGAGCCTTACCCAAGGAAAATTAGTCATGACATCTGCAAAATGTCCATTTTATCAAGGTAAGGGAAAACTAAAAAACAATTCCCCAAGAACATTAACCTTAATGTTTCAGTACATCCCACAACACAGTAATTCAAGTGTAAGATTGGGAAAAATTATTTCAGTGCTTGATTACACGTCATTGCCTATATGGTTGTGGATCGGTTGTTTTCCCCTGGTGACCTGGTACCGGGGTCGAGTCTTAGAGTCATGCACTATAAAGTAAAGTTCACAGTAGGAACTCGTTATATGTGTGACGTTATTCACCCTTAACTCTACTGCCCATCGACAGCTTGTATAACTACACTGCGAGATACACTGTGTAATCAGTGCATGATGAATTTTTCCACCTGGCTCTTCCTGATGTGACAAAGTTCTGTTATTTGATTTCTTGCGGTGTGAGATCATAACCAGCTCCCTTCATAGCAATATCTTCCTGCTACAAGCTAAATATTTCCAGCCTCCCTTAAGCTGAATTTCTTACACCAAGGCCCAGTCCCACCTTTCAAACACATTTCTCTAAGAAATTTCTGACACTTTTCCCAGCAATTAAATAATTCCTACAGATCAGGAAACACTTATAAGGGCATTCTTAATTAAAGTCCCATTGATAAGAGTCCTCCTCTAACAGTGTGCGGATTAATGTGTATCTCTCCCTTATTCCTTCCTGGAAATCAAATGGAAAAACAAAGTCATGCATTTTAATGAGTCTGCAATGTTTCCATGTAGGGACAGAATTAAAATCCTCTAAAAATGAGTCCAAATTAATGGATCAAAAGAAAAAGAAAATCCAGACAGAAAAAAAATGATCAGGAACACAAATCTTAAGGAAATATATGAATTTTATATAGGTACCTAAAAATTATACCACCATATTGTAGATTTTTCCAAAATGTGAACCATACACATGCACACATTCTCATATATGTGTGTACCTGAGACCAGGGTCCTCTCTTACACTCATGCCAAGTTTTTTCCTGTTCATTAAACTTATTTCCTGTTTGCTAAAAAAAAGTGATTTTTCTTCTGTTTTTCATTTGTGTTCTCCTCCTCCAATCAAGGTCACCATCGTCCAGACCATCTCAGGATATTTACTCGAAGCTGAAAACAAGCAAGTAGTCTTATCCACGTACACAACTTGAGAACTGTCCTGAAACATGTGCTCTTGCTGCGCACTACAGTATTTCAGTATAGCGCTTCCCTCTATTAAGTGTAGTTTCATTCTCACTAGGGCACCATCTACCAGAAGCTGTTCATGATGGATGCATCTTGACATTTCTTGCTGGATCATCAGGCACAAAATCGCCCCACACACTCCCACACAGCACGCCATTGATTGTAATTAAAGTGAGGCATCACACTGGCTGAGATGTGAATAATCTCTGTGATGGTGGATTCCAGGTGACCATCAGCTTCAGCTTCAAAGACGGTTCCTGGTCCTGGTCAGTTATCCTCTCATAAAAAAGTAAATCAAATGATGTGGTACACAAATCAGGAATTAACGTGAAATCACAATGAATCACAATGAATCACAATGTCTCACTGCCTAAGCATGACCAGTCTTTCTATACTTTTTCATTTTATGAGTAATATACCGAACAAGTGAACAGTGTTGTGTGAAACGCTAATGAAGTGTACTGGTCAGTGTCAATGCCAAACTGCTCAAATTTTGCATTCGGGTTAATTGTACCGTGTCTGCGACACACAGGTCATGCATAAACCAGGCACGTCTCAATGCGACAAAGGGGTCCAGCCATGAGCTTTAAGTAACTTCGACACACACAAACACAGACGCACAACACCTGTGTCCTAATTAACAGCATGTGCTACTTGCATTGTCTGCAAGTTTAAAAGCATGATTTGTGTAGCTACTCAGTTTTTTAAGTTTGTTTTATGTCCCAAATCCAAGCTTTAGCATGCAACCAACACTATAATAACGTCAAGAAATAGAACGCGATGAAAGTTACTATGGAAGAACATTAATATTCCTTAGCCAACTATACTATACATCTGCTGAAGTGCCGCTGCTTTGTGCCGGTGGTTGGAGAATAAAGTTTGTGGATTCAGTCTTTGTGCCCTATGGCGAGCCGTGATCGATGGCAGTACGCACTGCCTTCACCAGACATGACACCATTAGCATGCAGGCCGTCTTTAACCGGCACAGAAGCGCCTGTGTTTTAACACATTAGCCGCCACTGTGCCCCCGAGTGACTGCCGATACACACCCTGTTCCCCCTCATGCTGCCCGACAGCCGGATCCTTTCAGTCAGTCTTTAATTTGCATGTGCATGCTGATTTATTTTTCCGTTTCTACCAGAGATTAAACAAATATTTCAATTACGCAGCACAGCATGTGTTTGTATCCTTTATTGCCGTGCAGAGTCTGCTTCTATCCTCCTGTAATCTTCCCTAAGCAAACTAACATCTTAAAATGTCTCCCGGTTGCTGCTGTTTAATTAAAATGTATTACTCTCAGGGTTTGCCGGATCACCTGGTTCAGTCCTCCCTCCCAAAAAAATCCCTCTCCTGCCCACCCTTCATGCTACCATCCATATGTGCATCAAGATGCCATTTTCAGTCATGCATACACACCATCACACATATGTCAGCCTGTCACTGTCGGGACTCCACACACTAAGCAGCAAGCTGGGGGAATGTTTTTAGGGAGATCATGCACACAGACGTGTTTAGATACACTTCCTGGTTCCTGGGGAAATCCCCTAAGATTGCTGCCAGTTTGGGGTTTGGTACAGAGGGTGCTATTCGTATCACGACAATATCACAGGCACAGGTTAACTGCTGTTCTTGTGTTTCTTCCACACGACCAGACCTACAACTGCAACATCACCTAGTGGCCATATCAGAAACGTTGAAACGTTGACTCTACTCATATTTGGTTTACATTATGATTACAGGTGGAAAGCCTTGTTTAAGCACAAGCCAGTCACATAGTTTGATACTGTTACAGAAGTGCATAGGACTGAGATGCTGAGAAAGCGAATGAAATAATGATTCTTTGTAGGTATGATATATCAGATATAAGGATATTGCATGTTACCCATATTTTAATACATCGTGTGTGTGTGTGTGTGTGTGTGTGTACCAGCCTTGTGCCTCATGATTCTTGGGATAGACTACAGATCCATCTAAGACCTCATTCGAAGTAGTGAGAAATTAATAGGTGGATGGATAGATGGATATATGGATGGATGGACTGATGGATGGAAGGATGGATGATTTATTAGGCTACTTAAATTGTCTTATGTAACGTTTTTCATAGCCCTCTAAACACAAAGTCGAAACATAGTCTAGTAGAGTTGTGGACAGTGTGACTGCAAGGCAAATTCGGTTATTTGACCTTTCGGTCCCTCCTTCTGAGTCACAGTGAGTACGGTTTGCTTTGCGCAGATTTCACCCTGAGTCTGTCTCTGGGGACTCGCTGCACATCACGCTGTTTCATTGAATTAATCAGTATATCTACTTCCCACTAATCAGTTTTACAACAAATCAAAAGCCAATCAGGATGAAATCAAAATGTTTTGTTTCAAATATTCATCGGCAGCCCTTTTAGGCGAGCAGGCATCTCTTGGTCTCTCTCAGTTTCTCTATCTCTCCGTCTCTCTCTGCCTTCCTTTCTCCCACACGCAGGCACATACAGACATCCATGCAAATAAATACAAATGGATTTGACAACATAAGCAAAAATATTCCAACAATGGTGTTTTTCCCCCCCCCTCTTCTTCTGCCCCTTTTTTCCCGGACGTCAGCGTTAAGACTTGACAGTATAAGCAGGAAATTTAATTTGGCCTGGGATGGCGAGGCAACATAATTGCGGATACAGAGGCTCTTTGAAAATGATTGGCCATCATAACAGCTTCTCTCTTCAAGCTGCCAGGCATCTGAGGACAATTTAATGGTCCTTATTGTCTGGAGATTAGAAGAAACTGGAAGCTTTTGAAACTGGCAAAACCAATATCTTTCTTATGTGTGAGATTTTTGTACTGTTCGTCTTGACATTCTAAAGAGAGCGTTTGGCATCTCATTGAGGAGGTGGGGCCTGTGAGCTGGGGGAGGCCTCATGTCACATGGATCAGGGGATTTAGCAGTGAATGGGGTCAAGAGTCACAACCCCAGTCACTTTAAATTGTCCATGATTTTAATTGTCCATGGTTCATTCTTTGAGGTAATTTGAGTGTTGTGATGAGCTGGCATACCAGTAAAAACCAGTGAAACCTGGTGATGCAGTGCCTCAGCAAAAAAAGAAAAGAAAAATTGACTTTCAGACCACATAAGATATCTTTTAAATGCCAGTGTATCATCACAGCTATTTCCAGAACCAAAAAAGCCCAATGGTTCAGGAAATGTCTGGCAAAGCACTGTGCAAAACAGCACCACCGTTAGGTTAGTAAAGGAACTTCAGTGAAGCTAAATATTTCCTGCCTTACTAAGCTAATAGACTTCCACGTATTTCTCATCACTTTCTGTTTCGGAAGTCAAAGAACCAAGAAATCCTTTAAAAAATAATTTGATTTGTAAATACTGCTCTTGTTGATTGCAGCTAATTCCATGCATATATATATATACTGTAAACAGGAACATTTAACATTTTTTGTTCAGATTTTTTTTTTATTGGTCAGTGCAGTAATGCAATTACGTCTTTTGGGAAATGAAAGGGTTAGAGTTGCTACCAGGTCGGGCCAGGTCTGGTCAGGTTGAGGAGCATGCACTGGGACACCACACGAAGAAACACTTTGGAATTCCCACTTGGCGACCCCCCAGGCCGAAACGTGGGTCCAGTCCTACCTTCCAGAAATGGCTGTCTATCTGCTGCAGCCAGGTGTTACGTTGGTGTTCCCTTGGCCTGGTCCAGTCGCTCGAGTCTCCAGCGATGAGGATCCTGTGAGCCGGATCACACTCGGGGAATTCAGGATTCTCCTAAGAGACGCACTACCAACGGAGTCCAGTCTTCGTCTCAAGTCACTGGATAGTGTCCGTGTCTCGCAGCCATACAGCTAAGCAGGGAGCGCCAGAACTCAATTGACTAGGATCTTCATTCTTTTTACAAAGATTTTGGGAGCACCACACACCCCCTTCACAACGACCTCATGACCCCCAATGTTCTCCCAATCTGTCTACTGACTTCATAGGAAAAGTAAAGACAAACAATACAAAAGTCTCACACATAAGAAAGTTATTGGTTTTTCCAGTTTCAAAAGCCTCCAGTCTCTCCTTATCTCCAGACAAAAAGGGCCATAAAATTGTCCTCAGGAGTTGCCACCTATTCCGTATATTACACAATCGCCCCATATCGAAAAGGGAGGGCTGGCCTCCGTTACTTCTTAAGATTGTGAACTGGCAACTCTAGTGAGAATCGATAGTTTTAATTGACAAAGGTGCTTATTTCCAGTTAGACTAACACAATGACAGAGCAAGCATGAAGGTTCTGAAAAGGCTGAATGATGCTGTTCGCTTCTTGGGTCGAGGGGAGCTGGCATTTAGGGGACACAATGGGATTTGATGTGTTTGTGTTGCACATATAATGCAGAGCAAAGCAATAATATATAGCTGTGGATCCTACAAATATTTTGCTAAAGTCACTCCGCTAATTTTACTTGCATTTCCATAATGACTGTATTTCAGAAATGGATGCTGTTGTCGAAAATGACTTCAGTAATGAAGCATCAGCTCACCAGGTCATACAGCGAATTGTGTGGGAAAGAAGCCAAACAGGGCTGCATTTGATTGAAATTAGCAAATAACTGAAAATGTTCAGGCCTACAGTGTCATGAATCTTTTAATATGTACCATACTATTTATAGTAATGGCTAATATTTGATCAGATCTGAAATTTTACCTGGGGAGGGGGGCGGAGTCTAGAGTCTCCTTTACAAAAAAGTTTGATCAGCAGCGGCCACTGGATAAGCGCTTAGGTAATCTGCGACTCCACTATCTGTCCGGAAGAGTGTGAGGGTACAGGCCAGGTAGACAGCAAATGTAATAATATAGCTGATTATAATGTGAGTCGGTCCATCATTCATGATGGGTAATATTTATTATATTCTCCAGACCCTTTTCTAAACTGCTGTCACATTTTAAACACATATTTCATTATAGTCTCAATAGAATTGCCATGTGATGTTTCTCACTCTTATAATCTGCATCAAAATTATTCCAAATCTCTCTTCATTATTCATTATCACATAAAGTTACACTATCTTCAGCAATTATCCTCTATGGAGCAGATCCCCAGATCCTCTAGCCCCTAACTCCGGACTGCCGGAATGCACCAATGCCAGCACCCGATACCCAGGTTTCAGGAAGCCAGAAGGGACCAGCTAAACCCGTTTCCTCAGTCAGGCAGCCCCCTCTTAGGCAGAGTCCCTCAGTATTCTACGGTATTAGCTGTGCTGCAATGAGCCGCTTAATTACATCTTCATTACTTTTCCTGTCCATTGTCAATCTGTGAGTCAAGCCTAAAACTAAGTTTGACAACAGTGAATCTGTGCCTGGTCAAACGAAGCAGCCTGAGGCGTCTCATCCCTGCTGTTGTCCTGTCTCGTCATTTACTTCCATCACTGTTTACCCCAGACTTCCAGGAGGTCTGTATTGTGACAGAACCGGGTTAAGAGGGAATGGAAGACAGAAACACTTCCCCCACATTTCACAGCCAACCGATCCCACTAATCAAGCTCCTCAGCTCAGACAATATTGCCGAACGCAACACGCACAAGTTCCATGCAAACTATTCTCTGCATCTTTAATAGCCTTTCCCTTCCCCACTTCTTTCTGCAGATGACTTTTCTAACTGCTCAATTGCCAGCATCAGCATTTCTTTCACACTTGAGCATTTGAAGACCATCCCCTAATCACGCTTTAAAAAAGCCCCTTAATCAAATCCCATTTTCCTTTCACATTAACCCTTGTGCCCACAGTAACACAGCTATCACCCAGAAGGTCGAATACTCATTCAACTCTCCTTTCTTCCCTTGCATCTTCTTTACACAAGGTAAAGCTCAGTAATGCTGATGACACCACAAACAGGTATCACCCTTGACAAGGAGAAATATCAGACTGTGTTACATTCTGCTCTTCACGTCCACCTGACCCTCCTGTTTCCTCCATCACGTGACCCTGATGAGCCACACCTGTTGTTTGTTGTTGCTCCCTTGTCCTTGTATTTAAGTATCTGTTTGTCTTGTCAGCTGCAGTTTGGTTATTGACGTCGCTCCTCCAGTCTGCCCGTGTCCTTCCCCATACCCGGCTTCTTGTTTAGACCCCTTACGGTCTCGTTTCCCTGCTCCGGTTCAATTCAATAAACCCCTTTCTGTTTAACAAACACCTTGCCTTTACAGGTACGTCCTTCTTCTCGCATGTCATGACAGACTGGTCCCTCTACCTCAATCCACAGAGTGATGGTTTAGCTCACGTGTTTTTGCACACATGAAGGGAAAATATTAAATCTTGGACGTCTTAGCAACGGTAACTTGTTTTTCTTGCAGTCTCTGAATGCGCACTTGTTCTCCTGCTAACAAGGTATAGACCCACTACTGAGATAAGTGACTTTTCATGTCTCAGGAGCAAATATAACCTTGAGCAAAGTACTTAACCCAACTTGCTTCAGTTTAATATCCACATGTATACATAGGTTACCTGGAAGAGGCTCTGGAGCAATAGAATACTAACAATAGCAAATGTGATGCAATCGTGAGACTCACTGTTGAAAAATGTGAGCTATGGAACAGAAAGTTGCAAACTCTATAGTTGTCATATGCAGACGGTTTTTTAACATACAACAAGCATCGACGACTTCAGCTTCACAGGGTCGAGGATGTCACATCCAACCTTTCTCAATGGAGTCTCTATTGGATCACATTACAGAGTGGGCCAGAGCGATCTATAGAAGACTGACAAACAGCCATTTATCCAAAATGCAATGGCAATTTGGGAAAACTTTCTTCTTAAAATGTAATTCAATAATTCTCAACCCATAGACGAATCCCTCTTTCATGTGCCAGCGATGCTGTGAGTTGCAAGATGTTCCACAACCTGGCTCACAGATTTTTCTCCTCTCATTCTGCGCACCTAATCAAAAGGTGACCGAAAAAGGAACCATTTTCAATTGTTTAGAACCCGTACATTTTTTAAATAACGTGTAGATTGTCAGAATGGGAATGGATTTTTAACTGAATAACGATACATAAAAAAATGAATATTATGAAATAAAATAATAAATGAATGAATATTTCAAAAATACATTTTACTGCAAATTGTGATACGGGGAGACATGCAGGACATGTATGTGTTTATTGACTAATTTTAATGATGTAACTATCACTGTTAATATTTGGATAATGAGGGCAATGTCATCTTGATTTCAATGCCATGAACATTCTTGCAGAGTTTGCGTCTGGAAGTTATTGATGGATGATAGACTAATTTGAAGAGCATATGATGAAATTTATGCCTGTGATGTTCTTTAAGAGAATGCCCTGGGGACTGTTAACAATCTGTCTGCATCTCTATCTGGGCTGGAATTTACAGTGCAAATATGTATGATATTTTTTGGCCAGGATACAAGCAGAACCATGTGGCACATTATTGGTGTCATGACTTGAGAAACGATGGACTTAAGGGCAGGTCTCAGGAGAACAAAAAGGGTTTTACTGAACAAAAAACAGGAACAGGCAAACAAAGGGGACTGAGCGGGATTGAAATGGGAAGACTGGGACTGGGACTGGGACTGGGACTGGGAAGGGCACAGGCAACAGGAGGGTTGACCTTAATAACCAGAATGGAGAACACAAGACTGGGACGCATGTATATAGAGGACAAACAAGGGACTGATATGATTCAGGTCTTGACATTTATTATAGTAGGATTCCGGATTATGAACAAGACACAGCATGGAGGAAACAGGAGGATTTGGGGGACTAGCAGCGACCCCTGGACCCCTGAATGGACAGGACAGGTCATGAGAGAGTCTCCTCCCAAAGCACACACTCCAGGCATGGGAGACACTACCATGACCCAGATGGGACAGACAGAACTCAAGACAGGACAGGACATGGCAGAATAGATGGGACATACACCAGACGGGGTCAGGACCCAGACAGAATGGAGAGAGACCACCCACAATGGAACAGAGAAAGCAAACTCCAGACATCAACGAGGTTCAGGAAGCAGGAGAGAAAGGGACATCGACATGCAAAACATACCACACCAGAACAGAACAGAACAGGGTGGACGGCAGGGTGGAAGCATAAGAGGGAGCCACAGGGAACACAGGCCAGCGTAAAACAAAGGCAGGACAGGGCAATGGGACAGGGAATGAGGCACCCTGAACAGAAATGGAGGACATCCAGGAAGTCTTCCAGACCCCGTTGAGTTGGGCAGCAACCCTGGGATGCAGACCCTCCTAGGCCTGTTCACCGGTGAGGTAGAGTCTGTCCAGACTGCAGGACCTGAGGGCCTCGGAGTAGCAGAGGGACCGGAGGCCGCCAAGGGGCCAACAAGGCCAGAGGGCACCGAGAAGACTGTAGGACAGGAACAACAGGAGGGCGCCGTGCGTTCTTCCCTCTGGGCCTCAGCAGGAGGGTCACCCAGGCAGGCAACAGCGGACAGTCGGAAGTCTGGGGAGCGGATGGCCTGCCGGGAGACGGAGACTCAGCCAACCTCTCTCTGTGCTCTCAACTGGGCATGTGTTTTGGAGCAAGTCGAAAAAACAGGGGCCAGTTTCATAGGTTTGGTAATGAGGGACAGGTAAAATGAATAAATACAATCGTCAGCTGATGTTGCCATGCTTGTCTTATAGGATGCAACAGTTTTGCATGCTTATTAGGAGCACAAACAAAACGGAGAGGACTAGCAGATTCAGAGATGTCATTCACACTGTGTGCAAAGGACTTACTGTAACTATGGCAGCAATATCCCAGAAACCAAAAAGTCATTGTATATGAGCTTGTGCAAGCCTACTTGACTTTGATGACTATAAAAACACCCTTCACTGATGCTTAAATTTAGCCTTTATACTCTGCGGAGGTGACACACAGGCCATACACAAACAGTGGCATGTATTATGTAAAGTCTTCTGGGGGGACCTATGAGATATTTGTTCCCGTCATTACTGTCCTCAATGTGGTTATTATACTCAGCTAAAAATACTAGGGTTGGGGACAGGAGCAAACTAGGAGCATGAGTGAGTCTGTCTGGTTTTACTGCTCTCGCTGTTCTTGAGAAGTCAGTCGTAAATCCCTTAACCGTCCTCTGCTATACTCTTTCCTATTTAATGCGATTCACAGTATGTTACTTTCCCTTGTCTAATCAATATCTGGTATTGCCTTGCTGTGATCTGATGTCTTGAGCAGGTTGCTGCTGCAATTGACAATTTTGCATAACAGTTAACAGTTCGTCATACTGCTTATCTAGTACATCATCGCCTGGAGTCTATTTGCACCAGCGCAGGACATGAGGCTTGGGTCAACCAGGATGGAATGCCAGTCTCATGCCACAAACTCACACTAAGGGAATTTAGAAGCAATTTAGAGAGTCACGGACAGGAAGAGAACCTGCAGCCGCGGAGGTATAACCTACAGAGCTCACCGCAAAGCCAGCATATCAGCAAACAGCAGCAGGTAAAATAAGTAAAACAAAAATAGCTTTGCCCCACTCACTGTACCTATACTGCCTGGTCCTTGCAGACATACCTACTCATATGGGACTGTTGTGTCAGCGAAAGAATCCCTGGGAACTGTAGAAAGCCTTCAGCAGAAGTTTTTACGCAAAATAGATTATGATGGCTATTTTAACGCACCTCCAATGCCCAGCTCGGACAAGGTCAGGTGAGGGAAACTGGGAGGCCAGTAGCAGCCTTTTATTAGCAAAGTTATATTACATGAAGCATAACAATTTTATTTTGATCCTCATTAGTTCATTAGGGCAATTCAAACTTTCTCACTTACTACCCACCTGATCATACTATAGCTATCAGACCCATATAGCTCTTTGAGTGGAGGGACAGACAGACAGACACACGCACACACACACCGGCACTATAAGCAAGATCCACTAACTCAAAATGTCTTTGCCAACATACTGTAGGGAGGAGAATATGCAACCTGCTCAGACAGCTGCTGCTGAATGGGAACAAACAGTAACGTAAGTCTAAAGCAACCCAGCGCATCAGCAAGTAGCTGAAACTGAATGTTTTGTAAAGCCCAGGACAGATACTGCTGTTTATACATTTTTTTTATATGGATAGTGAGATTACTGCTGGGTTTTGTGAGACATGTGGTGCGTATGTAATACACACAAAAAAGGGACCCAAAAAGGTGAAAATAGCACAGCGGAGTAACACTCTGAGCTCTGAGTTATTTTGGCCAAGGTTAGTGTTTATCTACATGGGTCCATCTTTGCATTTGTTCCTTTGCTGTATATGTACACAGCATGCATTCATAAAAGGGAAAAGCAAAGAAAAAAGGCTGGATGGCTGAGCGGCTAGTAGGGATACCACCTAATCCGTGTCAGGAAGGACACTGTGAGTCAGGACAGGGTTCGTAACTTACTGTTTCAATTAAAGGGACCTGGATTTCACATTAGCACTGAGTTCTTGCTGTGTGCCGATTGGTAGGTCTACTGCAGTATGCGTGAGCTGCTAGTGTTAATGGAAACATACAAGGAATCAAGGAAACATACAAGTCAGAGCACAAGAAGGCCTGCACTATTTAGAGAAGCACAATTGCCTTTCAGTTTTGAAAATAGCTTGTAAAACCTGACGTAGCTCAAAGTGTCCTTCATGACTTTGATGAGATGGTGACCCTAGTGGCTTGTGCTGGTGCCTTGACCTCCCAGGGTCTGGGGACCAAATATTACCTCTTGTGCGTGGAGTTGGCGTTTTCTCCATGGCTCATACATAGGATAAACTGTAGAAAAGGATACCCTAGATTCCCCTCACCCCTTTATCTAGTTTATCCTTGTAACGCGGACACCTGGGGCATCAGGGGACCAGGGGCGGAGCATACAGGTACCAAAGAGGAAAGGCGGATGGCATGATCAAAAACACAAGCTGGGGTCAGAAAGCCAGAAGGTCAGTGCTGGGGGTGCCGAGCAGGGAAGGCAGACATGCAGACTTAGGAAAGCGGAGACACACATACTTACACTGAGAGCAGGGGGTGTCACTCACACCGAACCCGGCGGGAGGAAGAATAGGCAGAGAACGGAGATGAAAGAGAACGCTTGGTAATCGTGCATGAGACGACAGGTCCTCGCACTGAAGGAAAAGGTTAGACCGGTTACTTATGTTCGGCATTTCGCCACACCCAACCCCAGAATGACAACCACAACGCGGGTGGGGGGGGGTGGGGTGGGGGGCTGTGGTGGAGGAGCAGAATCCGCCTTTAAAGTTCTGTTATATCAGCCTCCTTGAATGATGGAGCCACACTAGTTCAAGGGGGAAAACACTCAAAATGTTTTCGCACCAATTCATGTTCACTTAATGCAACTTTGACCATGTCTGAAAATATATATATTTTTAAATATCAGCAAGTTTTTCCCAAAGCAGTTGGGTTTAAGGGAACAGCAGAGGCTTCCTGAGGGATATGGCTGACAGCCTCTCAGACCTGATCCAGTCACTTTCTGCCCTGGTGGATCTGTAACGCTTCTTTGCCAGGCTCTGTGCTACTGTGCCTGTGTGTCATACTGTGGCAGAATTTATTAATAATGTTTCCATCAATAGCAATAGAGATATTCATTTATATGGTGTACTGTGTGAATCTGCTCTCAGGCAACGGCAATCATTCGTCGTGCGTTTGCAAGAATTGCCGTTAGATTTCGGAAACATTCAGCAGCATGTAGCATACAGTACCAGCTGCGCCTACTGTCCTCTCACACAGGAACCGGGTATGTGTGTTTCTCAGGTGTCATCATCCAGGTAAACCTGCCTCCCCTCGAATAGTTTTGTGACTTGATTCACGCCTGTACTCCGGAAAAAAGCTCTGGGCACCAACTCATCTTCCTGTTTCTGTGCCAGACAGACAATGGTGTTGGAATATCTTTTGGGAGCCTTTTAGCGAAATATTGGCTCTATTACTCTACTTAGCCACACACTGCCCTGAAATAAACACACAATCGCTGATTTGTGCTAAGGGAAATAACGGCACCCTCTAAACAGACCTCTGCATTAGTTTCACTTTGCTTTTTTTTCTTTCAGAAACATCAGCTCAATTAATCACCCTGTCAGGTCCACCTCCACTGGGACCAAATGACATTCTGAGTGGCACCCATTACTGCTAATCCCCAGTGATGGACACATAGTTGGACAAAACTGGACAAGCCATTAGTTCCTCCATCTACACTAAATTAGCAGATCTTTATGACCAACCCACTATTATTCCTGCCTTGTACCTTATTCTGCCTGTCAAAGGCTTCAGGTTTCTCCCCGCTAAGATTCTGACCAGAATAGGTGCTTAGTGGATGGATGGATGGATGGATGGATGGATGGTACCCCAACCAGGGTGAACCACGGACATGTGTTCTATACTGCCTGGCATAGGCAACAAACAACCTACTCAACCAATTTTACCCTTTTACCCTAAGAGGAACCCTAACCACAGGCTAAACCCTATTAACAAGCCTATCCTTAAACTAAGCCTTAACCATAATTGTGACCCTAACCCTGGCTCTAACTCTTAGGTCAATAGTAATCCTAGCCTTAACCCTAATACCAATCCTATCCCTAACACTAGCTCTAAACTAATTAGCAACCATAAGGTTAACCCTATCTCTAACCCTTCATAACAACCCTATCCTTAACCCCAGCTTATATCCTTACGCTACCCCTAACCTATAGTCTAATTCATTTTCCAGGTTAATGGGGCATATAAAAAAAAAAACACTCAAAGATTTCAAGATTTAATCTTGAAAGACAGAATGATGGACGTAACTTTTCTTTGTGCTTCATTGCAGTCCTGTAGGGTGTCCTGCAACCCTACCGATGCGTTCTGGGTGGCCTACAAACTACTAGCTATGGCTTTGTTCCTTGAATGGTAGCAAATACATTTTTTTTTTGAGGGGAGGGGTGTTCAAAGTTGGTATTTTACTATGTGGCTATGTACAGTACCTGCTGCACAACAACTTTTTATGCTTTGGCAGAAATGATTAAAAGTGCCCTTACTATAGTGCCAGTACCAAGTGAAACGGAACTTCATTCCCTTGTATCCTTCTTTAAATTTAAGAAAGTGTGAAGCAGGGACACTGCATCCTGGTCTTCATTCTTTCAACAGGAAAGAAACCACATGGACAGATTGGGCTCATTACTTCACGCATTCCAGAGAGAGACTCATTTTGCTCTCATATTTCATCCAGGGGGGAGAAATAACACGTCCAAAATCATTTCAAGCAGACAGGAAACTGATTGACCTCAACATGAAGTAAAACGAGGAGATTCTCTCGTCTTATTATTTCTGCCTGGTGAGGCGCTTTGGCTGATAATCAGATGTAGGCTTCCTCATTGAAGGGAAATGGGAAATCAGAGAAACAAAAACGATCTATGAAAGGAGGGCAAACAGCAAAGCCGGGAGAATTCCTCCGCCTGAAATGTTAATCTAGGAAGTGCCACAGGGATACGTGTGTAAAATCTTTGAAAAGTATTTAGGATTCAGCTTTAATTTGTTAGTAGCCTCTCAAAATGAGAAATGATTCATATACGAAAGAAATAAACTCACAGGGAATCAATCCCATATAAGCTGGCTGGCTAAATTCTGACACAATGAAATTTGATAAAACCATAGAGGAACATATTTGCCTTGGAACTCTGCTAAGTAAAAATTGTATATTTATCCCTCTTTATAATAATCCATAAGGCTAGTTAATGGCCACATAGAAATACCATTCTACTGATAATGAAATACACAGCCATTTATCTTTAGGTATTATAGTGGTCCAATTAAATTCACTCACAGGCCCTAGTTATATATAGTACAGGTCCAGTGTATATGTATATGTATATATATATGTAAATGTATATGTATATGTAAATGTATATGTAAATGTATATGTATATATGTAAATGTATATGTAAATGTATATATATATATATATATGTATATGTATATGTAAATGTGCATGTATATAGGAAACATAACTGATTCTCTTTCTAATGTCCTGTTTTGATTTTTAAATGTAACATTAATGAACAGGACACAGACCTTTGCAGATCAGTCTATGTGACTAAAGAGTTGACTAAAACTTCTAATGCATTTTACTTCTGTCATTCAGGTCAGTACAGGCTAAGCACTGGCATTTCGTCTCACTCTGTCATCTGATTCTCCCACCTTCTTCCCTGGGCGTGGCTTAACTAACCACACCTGACTCCTGTTAACCCTGCCTCTCGTTCTTGCCCCTTTGTTAATTACCTCCAGCTGTTTCTCATTTGCCCCATTTGTCTAGGTACTTAAGTGCTCCTCAGAGTTGTTGTCTTTGGTCCCGTCGTCGTTGTTTGGTGACGCCCCCGCTCCTGTGTCTCCATGTGAATAAAGTCTGCAGCCTGTCTGCGTTTGGGTTGTGCTTTTTCCTATTAGGTGGGACACATTTTTTTTCAAGAAAGAAGTTTGATTTAGTAAGATCTCTGTTGCATTTAGCTATTTAATTTATGCCAACTGCTATATATATATATGCTCCTCTACTTACAAACTTTCAACTTACGAACTTTCAGACATACGAACGAGGAGGACTGTAAGTCCAAATTGTGTCCATTAGGGTCCTGTTTCACGCAGCAGTGTAGCGTGTGTACTCCCAACACCCTAGTTCTTTGTACTTGCGTATACCCTTAAAATGATGTTGAATAACGACTTACGGACATTTCAAGTTACAAACGACCGTTCGGAACATATCTCGTTTGTAAGTAGAGGAGCGTCTGTATACACGCACATCGAACTAACCATCAATCCAACTGTGGAGATAATGTCTTACCAGTTAATGGGCTATGTGATGAGAAGGTTGTGGGTTTAAATTCTGGAAGAGGTACTGAGGGTGTTCAGAAAGATCTTGCACAAGCATCTATAGCCATAAGATCAGCACACATATTGCTTTTTTGTATTTATTAATAGTAAGTCCTGGTTCTGCTCCGTCCAGCTCGCCACCAGGTGTCCCACCGGCTCTAACCTCTTCTGCTGTCCCGCACATCGTATATGTCAGATTCCCAGGCTCCCTTTTGTCCAGTGTTACCCACCCAAGTGATCTGTTGAGCCCCAGAGGGCAGAACCCATGGCACTCTCCTGCTCCAGCCCCCTAGTTCCCTTGGTGCTCTCTGTTCCTCCGCCTAACTGGTTTACGGAACCAGGGTCCAGAACAGTCCCTGCACACCCCCTATTTTTATTCAGTGTGCCTCAACCCCTGTTGCAGGTCCCTGTCCTTATTTTACCCTGGCCTGTGTCTCATAGAACCCCCTCTGTTTTTGTCTCAGTCTCCTTTGTTCCCCTGCTTGTCTGCCCTGTTCTGGTGGCATATTTTGTCTGTCTTTGTCTCTCTCCTCTGTTCCCTAGTCACCGTTGATGTTTAATGTTTGTTTGTTAGTCCCTGCTGTGTTCCTGGTGCCTGGTTTCATCCTCTGTTTGGTCTGTTTTGTTGAAGTGGTTCTGTTTGGTGTTGTTCTCTCATGCTGTCCTCTCGGTCCCTGGTTGTGCCTGTTCTGTGTCCATGGTTGTGCCATATGTCCTGTCCTGTCCTTTCCGGTCCTGTCTGGTGGTCCTGCCCCTCAGGTCTTATGTGCCGTCTAGCGCATGTACCCTGTCGGTCCCGCTGTGCTCTGTCGTTTCTGTCCCTGGCCTTGTGTTTCCGCCCTGGTGTCTGATATTCTTGGTCCCCTGTCCTGTTCATCCTTTGCGCTTCAGGGGAATGATGATACTGTCAGATCCTGCACTCAAGTCATTCATTCCTCAAGTCATAACACCAACACACTCATACAAGACTGCAGCTGATCTATACTTTAAAAAAAAGCCATAAAATGCTTCTTGTTTAACAAAATTGTTTCTAAATTAGGGTTCTTAAACTTGTGGCCTGCTCCTCTGTGATACATCAGCCCTTAGGATGAATCTGAAAATAATTACCCATTTTAAACTATCCGTAATTAAAGGTATCCCATTTGGACTCTGTGTAATTGAAGGTATGTGTTTTAAACTGACTGCAGTTAAAGTTAACCGGTTTAACCTGACGGTAATTAAAGGTATCTCAGCACCTAAAGTGTATGCCTGCCCCACAGCCCTAGAAAAAAAAGGCAGGTGGGATGGAATCTTTTTTCAGAAACAATTAAGGAAAATATAACTGATCTCTGATGTATCAGTGCTTAATGTGGCATTAAGCTGAAGTAAACTGCGAAAATCTTTGTGAGTCAAATTAGGAAGTACGTTCTGCACATTTATATATATACCAGTGGTATAGAAGCATGAAACACCATTGTTGTCTGGGTTCAACCCCCCCCCCACACACAGCTTCTTTAAATAATAGATGGAGGAGTGTTAACTCTGCTGCTGGGGACCAAGGACAGAGCTGGGAGGTGTTCTGAAGCCAGCCACGTGAAGGGAAGCACACTGGACAGGCAGCAAAGAGCTCAAGTACAGGCAGGGCACGGAACGCTGAAGGCTTCTATTAACAGAACCGGCCCAAAATATCAAGTATGACTTCGTGAGAGAAGCGGATAAACTGGAAAGTGGAACGATAGATACAATCATACAGAAAGTCACTGAGGAGAGGGACCAAAATCTCCCTGGGAGGGAGAAATGAAACCTCTGGGGGTCAAAGGTCAACTGACTGCCCAGCCCTCATGGGCATGATAACGTTATATAATACAAAAAAAAAACTGTCATGCTTTTATAAATCCAAGGTGGAAACCATGGTTAATATCCATCAGTGAGTTCTCCATGCTCATGTCTGTAAGCTAACAGCTTTTAAGCCACATCCACGATATGAACCACCCTTCAGTTCGGAAGGTATGCAGACGTAATTAAAGACATAGACAAAGGCGTAGACAAAGGCGTAGACAAAGAGATAGAAGGTCAGAACATCTGGACAAAGAAGATCAAAGACTGTAGCTATTAGATAATATAGTGGTTAAAAATTGCACTTGTGATCAAAAGGTTACAAAACAAGTTCCCTCTTAAATACAGAAAGTTAATACCGAGTTCCCTGCTAAAACAGCCACACGCAGCCGAAAAGTGCGAGAACTGAAAAGTCAGTCAGCGGCTCAGCAGTCAGTTTGTACCCAGCTGCATCTTCCCAGGGCCAGCGGTCCCACTAAGGTAGATACACTTACTTACACTTTCTCAATTTGGAGAATTACCTGGATTTGTCTGGATTTGCTATGTGCATGTTAACTACGTAGAAAGACAATAGCTAGAGTAATAATAGAGTAAGAGAGTAACAGCTATGGCTCCCTATTTGAACTGGTAGATCTCTGCACACCGGCCATTGATAATTAGATCTTGAGTTAAAAAAGGTTGGGCTCCCCTGGTCTAAGGGCTTTTAGTCAGCTCTGGGTTTTGGATATTTATATGGGAATGTATAGCAGGATACCTTGCAACTCCATGGTGATGCCACTTCCAGGGTCACATGAAGAGACTGACTGGCTCCCTCAATGAGGGACAGGTGTATTTAGTTTATAACGCTCTTGCTCGGTAAGCTGTGCTGATTTGAAGTTCAGTGTTGGTTCAATCCATGTCTGAGTTTGGATGCAGGTTGGTTCTAGGTCCGCTATTGTCCTTCCACAATAATACAGTAAGATGTGTTTTTCAGGGGAACTGGTGAATATACACTTTCCTGTACACTACCAGCCAAAGGTTTTTACATACCACAGGTAATTTTTTTGTCACTTATCCATTTATTTCATGAAATGCAGATTTTTTTTATTCTTAATAAGCATAGGAAAGTTACATGAACAGCTATGAATGAAAATATAAATAAAATAAAATTAGTTTCTATTATAACATGGAAAGGGCATGCTACAGTGTATATCTGACATCCTATTAACTGGTTGTGTGGTGATGGCAGAGTCAAATTCTAGGCTTTAAATGCACTACTTAACAATTTCATCCCATGAAACGGCACAGTTTCCAATTTCCCTTGTAAAAAAAATTGTCTTGAATTTTCTCTGCTGTTATAACTGCTGCAGGAAGTTATGTCGATGAATCAAAAATATGACATTTTCTTGCTAATAAAGGTACTCAAATGGTGAACGTACTGTAAACTTATTTGTTAGCAAAGAATACTGAGTATATTTCTAGTAAATGTTAAGTGAGTAACACACAAATGTAGAAAATCTCCGTGTGTGCAAAAACATTTGAGTGTTAGTGTATGTCTCAGCATCATGTCTAGGGTGTACCGTGTCACCTGGCACCACCTGGACGAGCCATTCTGGAAAAATTTAAATACGCGTCACGCTATCTGCGTCACATGAGGTAGAAAACATACCAGCTAGTGCAACTGATTCTTTTACCGTGAAGCAGCGATGAGGACAGGCATAATTATGGCGCAGACTTGCGAAAGGCTAACAGTGATTTAATTACTCAACATTTTCCACTTGTCACTCTGACAATAACGTTCACAATTCGAGTGCCGACGAGAGCAGAACAAATTTAATGCTGCCGACTCAGTGTCACCAGTGGTCCATCGGGACGGCGCTGGGGTGTGACTTCAAAATTTCTACCATGAACAATATCTTTTTTCACAAACATTTTTATTGGTGCTCAGTAAAATGCCAGAGCTGTTTTTCATTGGCAAGTCCACCCCACTGGACAGGCTGTTAACACAAGGGCACCTAAGTGTCATTGACAGAGGTCACTAACTTCACAGTCCTTTCCATTTCCAGTCTGGTCAGGAAAGGCTTTGTGCTGCTACAGTATTAAGCATTAATGTGGCGATACAGTAGTCATGCTGAATATAATTTCAATATCCTGACATTGATATGATCACATTTGTGATTTTATTTATTTTTAATGGTAGCTTTTTGCCGTGATGTGAGACATGACTACATGCTATACTGGTTTTGGCTCTGGGTTAAATCTCTCTCCAGATCTGTGCGATCTTTGCGTATTCTTCCTGTGTTGCTATAGAAGCTCCTTCATTGGCCCAAATAGATGCTGATCATCTTTAAATTGCCCGTGGTGTTTGAGCAGGGGTACCATAAAGAGGGGAGACAGTCAAGCATATCATAGCATAATTTTGACATCTACATATGGACACATGATGGACACAGATAGACGCTTATGGGAGTTTCACTTCACAGGGCAGAATAAAAAAGGATTGGTTCAGAGAGATAATCAATCAGATTGTAGATTCATATCTGATTGGATGGTCCTGCCTCATCTATTTGCTTGGACCTATTTCCTCCACCATCTGATTTGTTATCTCTCTGAACCAATCGTTTTTCATTCTGCCCTCAGAATATTTTTGTCTAAGTAAAACTCCCAAGAGCCAGATAGATCAGTTTAGCCTCTTTTATCAGCAGTCAGTTGTGTACTTTGGGAATGTTCCGGATCATATTGTACCGATTTTCAAGTTCCACACACTGTTTGCGACAGGCCTGTGAACAGTCCCTGGTTGAAGGTCATCCCCACCTATGCAGTGATAAAAATCCAGTGCTTCTTGGGTTTCCACTTACACTGTTGGGCAGACTCACTCGCCTTGTCCCATGAGAAAACCAGCAGATTCAGATGCTCTATCACTAACTGATAATGCTGATGATATTTTTGTACTTTGTTGACACGGAACTGTGCAGAAAATGTGTAGCAAGGGTATTATCATTCCTAGCATGTTTGACTTGGTAGATGTAGAAGTGTGATGCATGTATAACGTGCACGCTGAAGTGGCAGTTAACCACTTTCCTTATCGGTAAGATGAGAATAACATACAACAGATCCCATGCACACAAAAGCAGCCAATAAGAATCTGGGGTGAGGTTATTATTCACATGGGACAATCCCAGTACATTCCCTTAAGCCAGATACTCGCTGCAATTCTAATCAGTTGGTTCTGTAGTGCATTTGTACATGTGTATGTGACAACCAGCATACTCACTGCATCCTGTTGCAGGGTAAGACAAATCGCAGTGAACGCGCAGTGTTGCCTGGGCAGATGTGACAGGCAGCAGCTCTATGTTGCTTGCTGGAGAAGTTGTGCTCTCCATACATTAACATACATTACGCACAGGACACATTCCTCAGTGCCACCCAGGATGTGTGGAGATCAAAATTCCTTAAATTAGGACAGTGATTCATTATATACAGTACCAGTCAAAAGTTTGGACACGCCAATCCACCTACATGATGTTTCTCATTAATGAAGGCCTTCTTCCTTGCTTTATAGGACTTCAGTCCTGCTTCCAGGAGCCTGATATGAACTCTGCTAATTTTGCTGTGTGCCGCTGTCTTAGAAATTTCGAACCTGGATGCAACCTGCTGCTGAGCATACGTAGGTGTTCTGTCAATGTCAGAGAAAACGATGTTTGAAAAACCTATGACGTCTGTCAGCATAGCCATTTCAGAACGTCTCGCGAAGTCGTCCCCAGTACACTATTAAATGTCACGAGATATTCAACACATTTTTTTTTTGTGCCTAAGACTTTTGCACGGTACTGTATGTGTGTATATATACACATATATACATACGGTATTACCTTCCTGGTCAATAGCTGGTCAATAATTATAAAATACGTTCATCAATAAACTTTGAATAAACCTCGAATTTGCATCATGCATCACTTAGTTTCTATAAACCTAGATTAGGTCAAAAGTATTAGAACAGTATTAATGATTAGCACAAGATATATATTGACAGGAATACATACAATTCAGTTTAATGGCTACATCTGTTAACACTTCAGAACAAAAAAGTTCAGATTTGAGTGTCTGAATAGGGAGTGATTGGGGTTTGTGTGCTTCGAACACTGCAGTACTATTATAACAGCAAGTTTAATGATTTAAGGAGTTAAAGTTTCAAGAAATTGTCCATTGTTGTCATTTAGTGAAATCTTTTTCCATTAAAATTTTTCTTCAGCAGATTCATCCATCATGCGATGGAGAGATATTCCTGGGGATCCTGTTCTTGATGGATTTATCCCTGTTCCTCCTCCTCATATGCTGCTCCGCCCGCTTGACAGGTGGCCTTGCAGCAGTTTTGGCACTCAGGAGGTGAACAGCTCAGCCCCCAAGCAGCCATGGCTGGGAAACACTGGCTGGAAAAGATGACAGAAGGAGGATGTCCAGCATAAAGGACAGGGTCCTCAGAAGGAGAGGAGTGCTGCTGGAGGCAGTGACCCCCAAATGCCCTTGAGCGCCACCCTAAACACTGATTTCTCTGTCTCACCCCTTTCAGATGAGCCTGGGATTGACTAAAAGCTCCAGACCTGGACTGCAACCCTGATCTCTGGACTCCACTGCGGTCTCACTGTGCCATCCCGTTTGGCTGGGAGTTCATCAGATCACCGTGAAGTTCATATGAAACCAAGGGCTGACCTAAGATCATTGGGGTTATTGTGTGATTCGCAGCATGTAACTGTCATTCACTGAAGTTCTAAACAAGTCCTTGTGTGTATATCAGTATCAAAAATACAAAGAATGTACTTGTAGTCTTGGCAAGAGCACTCTTACTGACTCGCCTCCCAAGACCGAACTTAGAACACAATGAATCATGAGATTATTCTAGTTGGTGAGGCTGCAACCGATGTGTCCTTGATATTTGAGGCTGGGCAAGAACGACATGCAGGGATTTTTTCCCTCCTCTGTACTTCTGCTCTTGAGTATTGGAACTGTACTTTGACAATGGAAGATGACGTCAAACGGGTATGCGAGAACACAGGAATAGTCAAGTATGCATATTGATGAACAGCCTTTGTCTGCCAGAGCTGGGCCAGGGCCTCATTCGCGATGCATTGATGTGTGATGCTTTAAAGTCTGGAATTGCTCCTGAAAAGCTGCATCATTCAGCTGTTTCACTGCTTTGCTGAGGGAAAGATCTGCTCTTACTTCATCTGTTGTTTTAAGTTTCACCTTATGAACTTCGTTGGGAGATGAGCGCACAAATCTCCTTCCAAATGTATATGTCACAATCATATTTTAACAATTTATAAATCTGAACCTGCTGTGCAAGGATGTTATTGACATAAATCATAAATGCCTTTCATATTTGCTTAAATAAACATACATTCTGACAAGCGAAAAATATAATCATTGCCTACAGATATTAAAGGCAATAACAGAAAGAGAAGGAATACTTGATTTTCGTTTGTTTCTCACTACAAGCTACAAACAACAAGCTAGAGGTACTGAATCTTCCTATACTCTCAGTATAATCAGGCCATAAAATCTATCCATCTCCCAGACACTTATCCTAGTCAGGGCTGGGGTTCAGGCAGCCTATCCCTGGCAGTGTGACACACACGCAGGGACACAATCTGCAGCGGACGCAAATTTGCTGTAGAGCACATACACACAATGGGCATTTTTTGGACGCCAGTTTGTTCTAGTCTTTGGACTGTAGTAGAAGACCCTCACAACACATGGAGAACATAAGTCCACAAACAGAGTAGAGTCTGGTTTTGAATCTCCAGCCACGGAAATGTTAAACTAGCCTTTCACCCCCCAGGGCTTGAAATGAATTAATCGAAAAAATAAAGGCCTTCTTCACTTTTGTTGTGTTACACTAATGTGTTACAGTTTTCGCGGCTGCTTAGCACTGAGAAAACATGGATAAACAGCTGACTTTTGGATTTAACGTTCAACTACTGAAAAATTCAGCGGAGTAAAAATCGGTCGATTGCTTGTCCTCTGGCTTTTGAATATTCCAGCCATCTGGGTCTACAGAGAGGATAGCAGAGGATGATGAACAGTTCGAGGAGGTCTCTCTGCTTCCACACTCCAGTGGCCCAAAACTGCTGCAGTCATAAAAGAGGAAGCTTATGTGTCTAAATGCAAATTTGTATTGTTTATGATGAATTATATTGCATATATGAATACAGAATTAAACGTGAATTTATGTCAGATTCATGAGCTTTTACATTTGCGGGGACCTTCTGCCCCTAACCCATGCGAAGGTGAAGGGGTTACATTATTTCCATAACTTAGACACAGAGCTGTACTATCCATGTCAAAATGCATAAGCAGAGGTTGAAATTTGATTTGGCAAAACAAAATAGGTGACGCGCCCTCATTGGTCAGAGAAACAGCTATACATTCACTGGGAGCCAATGAATACTATATATATATCTACATACTGTAGATTTTATATTACTGCTGATGCAGTACAGTCATAATGACACACATGTGTTTGTTCCTGAGGAGCCACATACCTCATGATGGGTCCATGGTGTCCTTCATGCAAGGCCAGTGACAGCCATGGCTCCATTTTCATGATGTAATGTAGAGGTAAGGGGCGCGCACTGAATACATCATGTTGCCACTCCCACCACATGACAAACCACATCAGGGATGAGAACCTGAGTGCAGCAGTTGATACCTCAGCACCACACTAGTCCAAATGACCAGTGTGAGTTTTTTTTCCCCAGTGACTGAAGTGCCAATCCTGCCACCAACCGCAAAATTTTCCCTGTAAGTTGGAGGACCTCCTCATAGGGGCGGATGTAGATTAATGTCATACTCAGGATGAAGTAATTGCTGGTTAACAGCATTACTCTTAGGATCACTGCTGGCATTCATAGGATTTGAACCAGCAACCTTCCGATTGCTGCCACAGATCCCCAGCCTCAGGGCCACCACTCCACCATAATGTGTTTTCATAGAGATGACGGAAAGTAGCTCTCTGACACAGAAAAGCTGGGGGTGGGTGGGGTGGGTTGTGGTTCGGGATTCACCTCCTCCCAGCAACTGCATCTCTCCTCTGTTTAATAACTTTCATAGAGCCTCTACCACCTTCTCCTGCTCGTCTTTCAGCACCACGCTCACTGCACACAAACGGCAGTGATGACATAAACACTGATATCATAAGCAGAAACATAACTGATGACATAAACCGCTTCCTTTGAGCTCTTTTGATGCCAGAAGTTTACCGATGCAGTGTCAGAAATTCAGTACTGTATATCAGCTCTGACGACAGTTTTAACGGAAGCGATAATTTAGACTAAACCTACAATTGGAGATCGTTGTCTCCTGGCAACAGCGAGGATGGATTATAGATGGGGAAAGGAGTAGATTGCGGACTCTGATCGGGCACTGCATGCCTTAGCTGACAGAATGTAATGTTATTGCTTTTCAAATGCTTCATGCGCTCTCATATTTGTTTGTCAGGGACAAGCTGAAAAAGTAGCTAAATGTAGCAAAGTACAATAAGAACCTGATAAGTTGCTTTGATCTCAAAAACACAATATACTGTATTTGGTGAGAAAGTTAGACTTGCACCTAAAGCAGCGACGATTGAATATCGCTAAACAGATGAGAGGGACCCTGGATAAGAAAGGTAAGTATTTAACCCTATAGAATATACTGTATATACTGTAGTGGCGGTATGAAATTACCACGACTATACAACCCATTGAAATGATTTTAATAACTGGGCTTCACTTAAAAGAAGTAAGCTGCATTATTCAGCAACCTGTTTTAGGAATTTTAGGCTTTTTTCTCAGTATTAATCACTTATACTCCAAATGCTGCAACAGAATAAACAGCAGCAGGCTAAAGCTCCCCGGCTTTAGCAGATTTGGAATGTTTACATGTTTGAGCATTTAAGAAAGTATTTAAAGGATATTGCAAATGGTGTCGAATATCAAAATATATTTAGTGTCACAAGGAGAACTCATTATACCCCAGTTTTTTTTACAGTGTACTTTCCTTCAGTAGCTAGAATAATGCTAATCTGTTGAAGTTTACAATATGAATCCTCTTAAAATCTAATGGTGGACCCCCTGACTCACATTCACACACAACATCAGACTGCAATCAAACAAAGAAAACTGTTCAGACCTGATTCATCGCTTGGGAGCGGCGAGACTCCGGAACATAAAGCAGTCGCCACACTTGTTTAATGCATGCAAGAGTGAAAAATGTATCTCAGTCTTGATGTTGAGATGCACCCAACATGCTGACAGCTGATGGCCCACTGGGTAGCATGGAGAATAGTCCAGCCGGACAGTGCCACTGCAAACGAGTGGTTAATATCCAGTGTGTCATCAACAACAAATAAGTGGTTAAACTCTAGTGCAAGGATGTCAAACTCCAGTCCTGGGGGGCCAGACTGTGTAGCTTAGTTTTGTCCCTGTTCCACCGCAAATTATTTAGCATATGAGCTGTGTGGTAATTAGCACAAGGAGTTGAATCAGGTGTGTTAAATGAGGGGAAACCAAAAACTGTTCAGGGCTCCGGCCCCCCAGGACTAGAGTTTGACACTCCTGCTCTAGTGTGTCAGACACAGCAAATACGTGGTTAATTCTTGTATATCATGGTATGTCCTGAATATCGTGATGATCATTCCACCACAGTGTGCTAAAAAAATGCTATTGGGGATCACTGGGCTGCCATTAAACACTTCAGTGCGTCCTCCTCACTGCCAGCCGTAACACATCAAGAAGCATCCTCTCTGCTACAATACAATCTGCTTCTTCTTGTTCTAACTGCCCATAATTTATTTGCAGATAATTATTATTCTTACTGTTAAATATTTATTTTTAGCGTCGCATTCTGTTTCTCAGAATATTTAACTTATTTGTGTGCTGTGTGCTGTTTGAATCTGTTTGCACTACTTTGCACTATCTGTTTGTGCTGTGTGTGCTGTCTTTGCACACTGTCTGTTTAGCATGTATGTACAGTATGTATGCTACTGTAGGCACCAGAATGTCTCCTGGGGATTAACGTTAGTCTTAATCTTAACGTCCAGTGTATTACATATAGTAAATGAATGGTGAATGTCCAGTGCATCAGAAACAGCAAATAAGTGGTTAATGTCTCAAACAGCAAATAAGTGGTTAATGTCCAGTGTCGGGGCGGCATGGTGGTGCAATGGTTGGCACTGTTGCCTCACACCTCTGGGACCCGGGTTTGAGTCTCCGCCTTGGTTACATGTGTGTGGAGTTTGCATGTTCT
>JAODJX010000119.1:19890657-19903088 GCA_026776945.1 Isichthys henryi | reverse complement strand
CCCTCAAACCCAGGGGCCGGTGCTGCCCCCCCCCCCCCCCCAGCTGGAAGAAAGCATACACAATCAGCCTTGGTCTGCCATCAGCATTTTGCTTTGTGAAGCTTCCCTGTGAAACCAGTGAAAACTGGCAGCAAGAAGCAAAAAGCATGAAGATACAGTAACAGCAGCCAGGAGTTAGTAGGTAACCCTAGTGGTCCATAGCGGGTAATGGTTACAGACCCGACTTTATGTGCCTTTTTCCTAGTGCAGGGGTGGCGACCCTGATCCATGGAGGGCTGCTGTGGGTGCGGGATTTTGAGATCACCTCTCAATCAGCCAATAATGAAGCAGTGAGTGGTTCTCAGTTCCAGGCCTGGGCCTCCGCTGTGATTGGCTAATTCAGAGGTCATCCCAAAAACCCCAGACCGGCCTTCCATGGATCAGGTTTGCCATCCCTGCCCTAGTGGGAACTCCGCTGTTGGACCCCGCAGAAGGCTAAATTACTCCAGTCCAGCCATTGGGTGTATTCTGAGAGCACAGGATAGTTTGGATGTGATTAGAGATGCCTTTTCCTCCACAAAAGGGGTTTTCCTGCTGATGATGATGACGTGAGATACGGTCTGGTCCTGCAGTCCGACGCTCCTACCCAGGTGCATGGGTGTGTGTGGCTTTCCTGACTCTGGGTCGGGTAGCACCACGCAGGGGATGGGATGGCAATATACGTACCGCTCTTTGCCCTTTGTAAATATTTCAATTTCAGCTGAAACAAACATAAACGTAAATGCGCATGGAGGAGCTTTGGGACATTTCTGGAGCGACTTACCCCCCCCCCACACCCCCGGTCTCGCGCCTGACAGAAAACTGATCCTGGTACCGTGCCACAGCCCATTGTAAGCAGTCTGGTCTCAGATACTGCTGATCCTTCTCTCTAAAACCAGATGGAGCATCTCGCCAGAATTGTTTGTCGCGCCAGCAGAATGTGACACTTCAAAAGCAACGGTTCATTCATTACAAATACACCCCCACCCCCCCAAAAAAAAATCTCAGAGTGTTAAAGGTACCAAGTAATCACCTCACCTTGCCCTCCACACTGATGAGGTGGCAGAAATTGGCAGAAACAACAACAGTAATTAGTTCGTTCATCCCAGCAGATAGATAGAGGAGGGAAAACACTCCAGTACCACACCTGACGGGAAATTCTAACCAATATACTATTTTTCATTTCCATGTTATTTACAGCAGGGCTTGTGGGTCATCCAATAAGATACATCTCAGCAAGTCATAACGGAATAATGAAAGGAGTACTATTGCACCGGGGGGGGGGAGGGTTATAATTTGTGGGCTGCCACGTCAGGGTAAGGTGTTTGAAGTGGCCAATCCAGCAGGGGACAGACCTGGGCTTGGTGTCACAGCGCTGCCCAACAGGTCAGGCTCACTGCTGGCAAACGGTCGATAACTATGGGTAGAGACTGAGCTCCTGTGCCTAAGTCTGGCTGTGCTCTCAGATTTCACCCTGCCTTGACCCTCTATTAAGCGGTGACTTCTGTGTACATGAATGAATGTTACATTCATATAGCGCTTTACAGAGCCAATGGGGAGCCACTTCAAACACCACCACTGTGTAGCACCCGCCTGAATGAATGCGAGGGCAGCCATTCTGCGGCAGTACGCTCACCACACAGTAAGAGAATTCACCACTGAGCTCTTACATGCTCCTACAATAATTATGTTGTTTTGAGAAGTCATCTGACACTTGCCTTTGGGGTCAATTTGATCCCAGGGTAGGTGTGAGAGTTAAATGTAGGGGATGATTAGGAGGTCAGGTCATGATAAGGGAAACAGCGGGCAGTTGTAGCCAGGACATCAGGGTACTACCCCTACTCCTTCTAAAGATGCCCAGGGATCTTTTATGACATCAGAGAGTCAGGACAGCAGTTTTCGTCTCATCGGAAGGACAGTAATTGCAATGGGGCATTGGGATCCACACTGACCACTGGATAGGCAAACCTGTTGGTCACACCAGCACCTCTTCCAGCAGCAACCCAGCTTCCCAAGTTGATCTCCCATTCCAGCCCACACATGCTTAGCCACTGATGGATTGCCTAGTCGGAACCACAGGTGGTACAGCTGCTTACATGGGTTGACTCATATGCATGTATGAGAACAAGAATCCGGGAGACATTTGTGTGAACTATACTACTTTGAAGGTGGCAGTGATGGTTGTAAGTTCTGACCTTAGAAAGACTGTTTTTATACCCCTCGAGGAAATTACGTCAAAATGGATCCAACAGTGTCGAGTCACTTCCATTACATCACTTTTACTTTAAGCTGGATTTGCATAACTACAAGTTGCAGGATCTCAAAGTGAAAAGAGCTCCACTGCTGATATTTACCTCAATGTCCTTTTTTAATCAGTGGCAACGGCCAAATGAGTACAAGAGTCAAAGATTTCATAGAGATAAATTTTATTAACAACTTTCTCTTCATTTCTCTCATTCCGATTGGGTCATTTCTTAGCTGAGATTTTTAACTAAGAATTATAGGCTGGATGTTTTGGTGGAAAACCCAGGGTAAGTACCTTTCTGGGGACAGAGAATGACAGAAATCTGGGGACTGGGGACAGCAGCATACTGGTTACAAACCTACGTCCTTGACCTTTATCTGCCTGCTGCATCATGGGCGATGTCTGTTTTCAACAAGCGGTGCTAATTCTCACCAATATTGCTGCTGCTGTCGAAGGTTGTTTACTTGAACTTCTGCTGTGGCAGCCCTGTCATGTCCGTAGAACAAATTGAAATTGAAAATTCGAGGATCGGGGAGAGCGAGAGGCAAGAAGGGAGGGCATACGAAAGCTGTCTTCCATCTGAAGAAATAATTTGTGGGATGGAAAGCTCAGGAATCCTCGACGGTAGAGTTATTTCAGAAGGCGGGGTTGGGGAGGGGGGTAGATGTGGGGTTAAGTGAAGTGATAATTACCCTAATATACCCTAAAAATAGATTTAAGGTGAGTAAGGAAATCGGATTTTAAGGGCAAGCCCTCACTCTATCATTGCCCCTGTAGAGAATGATGTGGAACATTCAGGCTCTTTGAGTAAGGCCACATTCTAGGTAATCTCAGTAAACAATGAATTTATGAATATGCATGAATGAGACGGGTGCTCTAAAGTCGATCAAACCTAAAGCCAATTAACTCAGCTGTGGCAGAGGTTTTTTGAACTCCTTCATTCACTCGGCAGGTGCCTGCAATGACAACACAATGCAGTTTCCCTGGTACATAGTGTAATCGGTATCATTAGAGAATGGTCGAAAAAGACAAGATGTTCTTTCATTTAGATGACAAACAGAAAAGGACACAGTTCACACACTTTTGTACATTACAAAAATAGCGACAAAAATGCAAGTAACTACAAAATAAATAGTTAAAACAATCATAAATCACAGACATTAAATAAATGGTAATTGTCACGATCGGACCCGGAGCTAGTGGCGTGTGGGCGATCGTGCGTGCTGGTGAGCGGGCAGGAAGCAGGCAGGGTACCAGGATACGGGGCAAACGGGGTTTAATGAAGGCAGGGAACAGGAAAACGCAACGCAGCAACACCAACTAACATCAATGACTGACAAGGGGAACAGGTAAGACCAGGACTTAAATACACAGGACTGATCAAAGTAACTAGACACAGCTGGAGACAATCAGGGAATCACACATGGGTAATCAGGGGGCGTGGCACACGGGAGGATCGGACGATCGGGGCATGACAGTAATAACATTGCTATTAAATATTGTCTAATACATTTTTTTACCATACAGTACCTACTTAAAAACTACATTTCCATGTCCAAGTATGGTAATGCAGCTATATCCATTTTTCTGTCATTGTTGCTGTCCCCAGGAACTGTAGTCAAGACCACTTTTGTTGGGTCCAAAACAAGTCTAAGACTACGACTAGTCGAGACCGACTCAAAACTGAGTCCATAGAGATTTGAGTCCAAGTCAAGACTGATTTAAATTGAGTGAAACAGTCAAGTGCAAGACCACTTATTTACCTGTTGATAATTTCTTTGACAGTGTATCTTCTATTTTAAGATGATCATTTTGCGGTATTAGTTGTTATGATCGAAAAGCATGTGTATTGTAACAGCACTACAGGATCAAATTAGGCCATATTGTTTCCCCAATCATGGGTCCTGAGGGACAACATCCGAGAGATCAAAAAAAATATGAGAATCGTTGAGAAATTCTTTGTGTTTCATAAAACCGAATTTATAATACTTGCCAACATCGTGTTTGTGGCCAAAATGTAAATGATGAACACAGACACATTGCGGAGATGATTTTTGTCCGATTGGTTAACAGCTGGCCAATTGCAATGTCTGTTCTAGATGGATATTAAATTAATCAAATCGATGCCCATTTTTTGAGCAAGTTTGCTTAATCAGTGATTTTGTTTTGATGGAGTAGTTGCTTGACAAAAAAATAAAAAATAAAGGCAGTTGGACTCAGCCGGGACTAGTTAGGATATTTGTCAAGACCCATCGCTAAAGCTGAAAAAAATCAGAGAGAAAGTACCAATGAATCCACGACATTACGAGACTGGACTCGACTCTAAGCCCTGGGGTCCCCTGTGTCCACCCCACCCTACACCACCCTCACAGCCTTCTTTTCATAGTTCCATTTGGTCTTCATGTAGCTTATGTAGCATGTAGCTTTATTTACTTATGCTTAATTCAAACTGGGCAAAGTTTAAAAAATCATTCAGAAAAGTTCACAGCTCTCCTGGTTCATACAAGTGGCTGTTTTCCTGAAGCAGTTAAATGTGTTTTTCTCAGTTCCTCCTGAAGGGTCAGCATCCTAAAAACAAGAGCAACAAGAAGCCCAAAATCGAAAACAGCGACATAAAAACATCTTAAATGCCTATAGTCTGGTGAAGTACACCCAGAGAACAATAAGATAACTATCAATGATTGTCTTGCCTTTGAGAAGAAAGCAAATTTGACAAGATGAAAATGAGAGACTTAACATCTGCATATATCCTGTTAACACAGAACAGCTAGCAGCTGCTAGAATGTAATTAAACTGAGTCTCATGTCAAATTACAGTGTAATTTCACTGTAATTGCTTGTGAGCTGCTGCAATTGCAGTTTCACTCCACTCTATATATCACAGGATATACCACATGTCAAGCATTAACCTTTGACCTTTGATTTGAGAGTTTAGATTTCTTAAGCTGAGCTGCCGATCACTGCCCGTCAAGTTATTTTGCGGTGGTTTTGCCCATCCTGTCATTTGCTAAGTAGTGATTCTTGGCTTTTGCTGATCTCACTTTTGCCTGTTGAACTATGTAAGTACAACGCAGGTGTTTCCCGAAATCATAGATCAAACTACAAAGGTAATGACACTGCAAACTTATGATGCATCGTTAAACGACACAGGTGTTTCCCAAAACCATAGTTTGAACGAATGTCCGCAAACACTGTCGTTAAGTTGCGTAGTTCGAACTACACTTCTCGAGCTGTTGTTAGAAGCTTAGTTCCGGGTAAATGCATCAGCAATGGTGGAAAATGCAGTCTAAGAAGGGTAATCTTTAATACCTAATAAGGAATAATTTAGCTCTACGGTCACTTATAATGTGAAGTAGCCTGAAAATGTAGTTTGAAACGTTATTGTCGTGTGGGTCTCTGGTCATAAGTATGGTAAGTGTCTGTAGTGAACAATAGGGAGAATTCTCAGATTGCAAAGTATTGTATTAGTGCAGGGATCTTTATCCAGAAAGGGCCGTTAGCCATGGAGCTTTTTGCTGCAACTCCATACGTAGGGTAGTACGTAGAGGACTGATCGACTGAAAAATTCACACATGTGGGTTTGAGCAACTGATCGAATGGTTATCCCAAAAAAACCTGCTAACACACCGGCCCTTTCTGGATAAGATTGCCCACGCCTGTAGTAGCTTATGCAGTTAGTGTGTGTTGCTTGGTAAAGGATGTTGTACCCAGTGGTCATTGTGCCATGTGGTACACTTTGCCACATATAGTAAAAAAATAGAGAAATAATAAAAAAAATTACAAAAATAAAAAGAAAAGAATAAAACATGTGTACATGTGTGTATTTGTAGAACTATTCAGACCATTGGGTGTTATGCAGATTCTTCATTACACACATAACTTCAGTCGCCCTAGAAAAGAGTACAGCACTTTGGTGAGGTTCTCCTTCATCACTGACAGGTGTCATTGCCATAATGGAAAAGCAGAATGACAGTACAGCGGTCAGATACGTACTTGGGAAATGACGCCTGTGATGTTTGGATATTACACACACCTGTCTATTCCAGTCAGCCACTAACATTCTGTAAGCGACAACGTCGGACCAGGAATTAGTAAGTGTTCGTAGTGCGATTGAAACACAATGAACTGAAATCAAGGTAATTACAGATGGGGCGTCTTTCACAAAATGCAGTGTCACGGCTAAAAGTTCTTCTGTTCACCACTGGAAGAAGCGTCTCATTATTTTGTCGCCTTTGCTATTTCTGAGTTACTGTATACATATTATTGGTGTTACGTGACCAACACAATAAATTGATTAAATATATATACTGTATATGTGATTATTATATATTTATATTATATTACACAGTTCATGAGTTTTTGTACACGGCCGGCTGTGAAAGCAGTTTGTTAGTTTTTGCACACGACTCGCCGTCTTACCAATCAGTGCAGGAACCACTGTAGTGCCAACTACGGTGATCCCAACTAACTAACGTGGTCCAAACTACTGTGGTACGACGGTTTTGGGAAAGTCGTACTTCAGATGTTGGTTAGTTTGAACTGCCAAAGCACGATGCATCGTTAATGCTAACTTCCGTCGTTGTTTGGGACCTGCAGACAGTCCACATTTTTCCTAAGCATCATTGTTGATTATTGGAAATATCAATTTACGTATTTTTATAACATTTTATAACAATTTTGATTTGCAGACATGCATGCATGTATTTGCAGCTTTTTCAGTCATGTCAGTCAGTCTCCGTGAGCCGCATGAATCCGTGACTGGGAGAAGATCAGTGATTCACCATAAACGTGGCATGTGTCACTGCAGGTGACGGGATGACTCCATGATTTTACTTTCAGATTTGATTTGTATAAATTGCGCAAAGACACGGTTTTCTGGAAAAAAAAAAAAAAAAACAGAAATGTGGTGAAGTTTACTGTAAGTGTACTGTACTGTATATATTCTGACATTAATGCATTTGCTGACTGGCTTATAAAGTCAGACAATCTGGTGTCTACATGCCAGAGAGACAATGAAGCCATATTGTCACAATCACAAAGGATCCTACAGCTACTTGCCGGAAAATCAAATTTGGCTAAACACCGAAGCCATTTTCCAAGTCTTCATTTTTTACGTTCTGTCAAGGTTGCCGTGAAACACAATCACATGAGCCAGAAGGCCAATAGCATGATGCTGTCTACAAAACAATGGAACAACCAGATTTAATTGGCTGATTCAGATCTGCTGCTGACAGTCACAGCAAGATGATAAAAGTCATTAACTGGGAGGCACGTACTGCAAATGGCCTTACAGCGGATAGCATGGCTGTCAGAGGATTTCCTTTTGGTCACTGTGGCACAAATGCTGTGCAAGAATACCAAACAGAAGTAGTCTACTAATTAATACCTGAAAGCCTCACTAGTAGAGAATGACTAATCATAGCTTCTGGTTTTGCCTTATTACACAATAATAATACTGGAAAATATTCAGGTTTCCAGTGTTTTGGGGGTTGAACTTTGTCAAGATCTCCCTTCTACACCTCTATACAGCTTATTAGAGGGGACCAGTGAAAAGTTGATGGTTGGAGGAAGAAAACTTTACTTATGCATGTGAGACCAACAGGAACTGCAGCTTCTAAAACTTTGATTGGATGAAACCAATTAGAAACCAATTTGCCATTGGCAGTATGTACTAATACCATTTCTTGTTCTTCATTCTGTCAGTCTGACTTGTCTAACTTTGAACTAATATTTTAACAAGTGGGAAACACAAACAGCTTCCATTCTTTTTAGTAAGATGCCAGTTTCTGCAGAGGGAGAAGATACGGATTTTATCTCCTTCGTAAGACATTCTGTTAAGGTTTCTTATCTCACCTGGTTTCAGTTAGTTTATCTGACCTGTAATCCAAAGCCGCCCCAGCTCCTCGCCCCACTGGAATGATAACTGGTTTGGGTTGCTTGCATCACCAGTTCCAATTTGAATTGTTCATTTCACAGTTTGTGCAGTCATACCCAGATTACCTTGTTTGTTTACACAGGGCCAATCGCGCATTCATCCTGCCCTCAAAGAGACCCTCAACTTCTGCCAGTTTCTGTTTGAGGTCCTGTAATGAACAGCAGAGTTCTGGGAAGGCTCGATGCTAATGAACCGTGAACAGGGGTCAGTGCTGATGCAAGGGTACCACAGTAATTGCCCGTTAACCCCAGGTGTGGTTTTGCCAAAGTGCCTGCTTTCCTTTGGCCAGAGCAGATGTATTTGTGTTTGTCCTGAGGTTCTGCCTAGCCTCACACCTGGGCACTGGATGAAACGAGGCCACATGTGACCATGACGAAGTCGAACAGCAACCCTTGCGGGTCTGTTTACCGCCACTTAGACATCATGTCCTGCATACTGTATGTCTTGTTTATGGGTTTTTTCAAGCAAAGGGTAACAAAACACTTCAGGCTGTGGTTTAACACTCAAAGATGGGATGGCCTTCCCGAGAGCTCCAAAACACTATGTTAACTGAATTACTCATCTTATTCTGCCAAAGCAATTGTCATTGTACTGAATGTTTAACATTTTGGCTTGATGGCATATCAATGGAATATAAATGTAAAAAAACTCAAGGAGAAGCAGACAACATGGAGATGAAAGACCTGAATCTTTATCAATAAGGTTCTCTCTTTCAGTCTGATGAATGCGCTCTGGTTCTACTCTTGACAAGGATCTTATCTGGACTTTCCCATGAGATATTCAGCTGTAAATGTAACAGCAAAATGAGTCACAACATGAACATGTGTCACATTTAATATTTTCTTAAGTAGTCATTTCTGGGTTTTTCTTCTCATCCTTCCATTGATTTAGATGCAGAAATGCCGCGTGTGACAGACGGCTCTGTGTGTTCCCATTTTGTGCAAACAGAAGCCTCTTTCCCAGGACGCTGCACAAGAGATAATTCTGGAAGCCCCTTTCACAAGCATTGCACAGGCCAGCCTATTGCCAGCACTGTGTTTAATGCTCAGCAATCTTCCTGGACACGCGGGCTGTAAAGCGATGTTTTATTTTAATGTCAAGCTCTCCTCCACAGAGCTGTTTTCACTGTGCCGTTCCAGATAAATTGGAGACACGTGTCCTATCCATTCGTTTCACATTATTAATTCACGGCATATGTCTCCCCACGAAAGGTGAAACAATGTCAGCCACTATCTAGTGTTTCATGCCGAGAACACTTAGCTACTCAAATCGTCACTCAGCCGCTAAAATCTTCAGTTTGTGGTTTTCTTTTTTATGTTCCTTGCACATTTTCTCAAAGGAAATGTTCCCGAAATTATCGCTCTTTGGAGGCCTGACATTTACTTGTCTGGTTAGCTTTTCTACTTCTGACATTCTTAACCCTGTAGTTAAGAAAACTCCTGTAACTTGTCTAGTTTTTTGTACAACCATTAAAGTATTGATGTAGGTGATGTGGAAAAAGTATGTTTATTTATGTGCATGTTGCTATTGGTAGAATTGATGTCCAGTCAGCCTCACCCCTGATAGAATATAGGTCTCCTAATGACTAATGACAGTGAAATGGCAAAGTTACGAAGGAGTATGAGGACATTTCACAAATAAAGGATAAAGGCACTGGGGGGAGGGGGGGTGAATATCTCACCCTACTGTAGGCCTTCCCATGCTCTGATTCTTGAATCCACACACTGGTGCAGGCCTTCCCTTGCTCTGATTCTTGAATCGACTCCCTGGTGTAGGCCTTCCCATGCTCTGATTCTTGAATCCACACACTGGTGTAGGCCTTCCCATGCTCTGATTCTTGAATCCACACACTGGTGTAGGCCTTCCCATGCTCTGATTATTGAATACACTCCCTGGTGTAGGTCTTCCCATACTCTGATTCTTGAATCCACACACTGGTGTAGGCCTTCCCATGCTCTGATTCTTGAATCCACACACTGGTGTAGGTCTTCCCATACTCTGATTCTTGAATCCACACACTGGTGTAGGCCTTCCCATGCTCTGATTCTTGAATACACTCCCTGGTGTAGGTCTTCCCATACTCTGATTCCAAATAGTTTGAAAACCTGACACCTGGTTTTCTTCTTTCATATTACGCTAAAGGGCTTTTCTGTACCACTGAACCCTTATAAAATCTCCTTTCCTTGCTGTTATTCCAGTGCACATGGTTCAGTTCGTCATCCCAGCTGGTATCAACCTTAGGGCCCTTTAATGTCACCAGTACACGAGCCCAGAGCCAAACCCACATCCTCATCAAAAGCACACAACCTGGGACCAGTAATGCCGACTACAGAAGTGATAGTGCCAGATTTTCCATGCAATGCACACTATGACACCGAGTCTGATATCTGTTTGCACCGACATATAACTGCTCTGGTTCTTGAACAGAATAGTGAAATTCATCCATGTGGACAACTTGAGTTTTCACATCTTGCTGAGTATAAAAGAGCTTGACACACATGTACAGTGCTCACAGAATGTCTTGGGACACTTAATTCAGTAAACATATTGCAAATTTTTTTGGTTTCATAACAAACGTCCATTGATAAGCATTGTGTAGCATATGTTCACATATCTTCCGAATTTACATTTTCTTTTTAGCACATGTCCTAATTTTTCTTTTGATTCATTCATTCAGTTCTTGTTTTACCATTTTGCTATTAATTGCAATTGTAGTCACTGGCTCCCAAAGTGATATTAAACACAAATGTTCAGAGTTTTATTTTATTTCAAAGCTGCTACTAATTAAAAAAGCACATAATGAGACTGCTTGTCAAAGAAATAATGAACTTTTTAACTCAAAACAGCTCTTTTAGGTCTATGATTTGGGTTGCAATGTATTACTATAGAAAACAATGTTTTACTTAAAAGTAATGCGTGTTTCTAATGTGAGACTTTTTTTGTAAACAAATGATGAGAGTAATGATTTTGGTATAAAACCAATAATTCTGCAATATTTTTACTGAATTAAGCAAGAATCCCAAGACTTTCTGTGAGCACTGTACTGTATATATAAGTGAGAGTGAGTCTGGGGGGCAGGAAACAGAGCCAGCCAGCATCCAGCACAACTGGAGCAAACTGGAGTTAAGGGCCTTGGGCCCAACATTGATATGAACTTCTGGCCAAAGGTCCCTAACTGGCAAATCCTGGTTCTGAATGAACGGTCTGATTTCGCCATTTGACCCCAGAGAAACCCCTTAAACACCAACTAGTCTAGGGACTGACTGACCCTGCTCTCAATTGCACGTCACTTTGGATGCTGTAATGTAAAGGCAGCAGGAAACAAGGCAGAGCACAAGATTGCGGCAAGTGCTGCGAGAAGCTGACTGGTGATTTTCGGGCCACTTTAGATGAGGGCCACACTCAGGCAAAACAGGTAATATCTGTTTTTTTTAGACAAGTGATGCTGGATTCAGAAACGCTCATTTTTTGTGGGCTGCTTTCCGCTGCATCATACTGCCCCTCCCCCTGCAAAAATCCCTGATTTCTGTTGGTATCCACTCAGCTACGAGCCCATGAAAAGGAAATTTTGTTTAAAGGTGAAACAAGATGTTTGCATAGGTGCAAACCCCACCTGCGTCCCCCCTCTCTACAGTTTCTCCACCTCTTCTTATGGCCACTCTGATGAAAGCCCTCCTCCATCTCTATGGATTCTCTAAATTCCCCCTGTGAAGATGTTGATTAGAAAATCAGTTTCGCCTCACGTCAAGGACAATGATTAATGTTCTGTATATGTGCTTAATAAAGTCTCTTTCACTATCTGGCCCTCTCCTCTGCCTCCATCAATAAAGTGTATTTGCAATTCCATAGGCCTGAAAACCACAGTGAAAGCTTGTGGTAAATTATAAAAGCAGGCAGGGGTGAGATGTGGTGGGTGAGGGGGATTAATTTGCTGTCAGTGCTGTGTGAGGCAGTTTCAAGCGCTGAGATGACCTCACAGCCTGCAGAAGGATTTCTGACCCAAATTACATAGATGGCCCAGCACATTTCTGACAATTTCCAGCAACAACATGGGGCCACCATTTAGCAGAGTGGTTCCGGACACAAACACTTCAAGTGTCCTTCTACTGTCCCTCTGAATGAAGTGATTAACCTGAGTTCCTCTAGCATAACATACATGTAACACCTGTGTGGCGCCTACCTACCAAGGCTTGACGAAACCTATCTTTTGCTTGGATCCGCCTTACAATAATGC
>JAODJX010000119.1:19835935-19851554 GCA_026776945.1 Isichthys henryi | reverse complement strand
TCCCCTGTCCGTCATTGTGGTATGGTGATGGTTGTCCTGGTGTTTCCTGATCCAAGTCCCCGTTCCGTAATAAACCCCGAGTTTTGCCCCGATTTCGGCTTGATTGCCTATTCTTTACCTGCCTACCCGCACGATCACCGCTCGCTCCCCCGCCGATCGCGACACTTAGGTTTTTCTTATTTATTTAACCAGTTTATTTGGGATCAAAACAAATTGACACCATTGCTTACTATGTCCTTTTATAATGTTTATGCAAGTGTTCCAAACTGCATTTTGCAAAGTCTATACTTTTAATGTCAAATTACAAACTTAACATAAATCTGACATATTTACAAAGTACATTGAAATAAATGTGAGTGTAATGCCAAAACAAATATATAAGAAATAATTCATTTGCCATGAATTAAGTTTATGATACTGAATGAAATGTGTGATCATGCCCCAGTCAGTGAAAGTGTGTTCCCTACCCCTAGACCCCAGAGGGTTAAGTTGGCCCTCTCCCTCAAGGTGGCGCTCTAGGCCCAAATGGGCTGACCGGCACTGAGTGTGGGCCAGGGGTTAAATATCCTTGTTAATACAAATTCTAGGAAATGCATGAATCGATATTTTGGGATTATTATCATGCTCAGATTCTGATTGTGCCTTCAGCTCTCTTTACAGTCATTAAAAAGTATAAAAAGTCTCAAAATTGATTTGGTTCAGGCTGATTAGCGGAATCGGGTGTCCTGGCCTAGTTTCTAATGGCCCTGATAGCGTTTATTGTCAATGAATGGATCTTCTGTCAACCACTACATTTTCTGGATAATTACAAATATTCCACTTAAGAACCGTTTTGTTAACATTTTTGATCAAAAAACAGCACAAAACTATTTAACGCAATTTCAGCCACTGGTTACGCTTTTTTCTGAATATGACATGCGTTGGTCAGGAGTTACTATGGCTATGGAGAGACTAACTCAATATTATAATAGACCGTTAAGATGAAACTGTTATTTGAAATGAACAAATTAAAATATTTAGGGGCTTGTATAGAGTATTAAACATTTTTGAAAAGACCTGATGAAGGACTAGTAAAGCCGTTCATCGTGTCAGAAGAATAGGCCTGCAGAAGAGCCGGAGAGAGATTTGTAATATAAAAGCCATTTTGCTTCATTGTCAGAAACAGAAAAAAATAATACATTGTTTACAGAATTCTGATTCACAACAGGGAGGGACTCTCAGCTGTATGTGCACGCTCTCATCCGTCTGCTTTATCGAGCACAAGGTACGGCGACGGTTAATTAAACAGGCAGAAGTGCTGTGTTCTTAATTGACTGAATTAATCGCGGTACGTGCCGTGAATAGTGGAGCGACAGCGAGAAGAAGCCAACAGAACCGCGTGTAAATAGACCCAGAAAGTCTTCCCCAAGTCAATTCGCTGGAGAGGGCCAATTTGCTCAGCTAAATGGCGTTAGATAGAGGGGGCAGGCTTCCCCCCCCCCCCCAAACTCATAAACAATGCTGAAGCAGAACAAAGACACGCAGAATTTCCTGTCAGAGTCAGCGCCTGCCTTGTTCGCAGCAGACACAGGAGTCTGGGCACAAGCGACACCGAGTCCCATCAGTCGTTAGCGAGACGCTCCGAGAGCAACCTGACTGCTCACTGACAGGCGTGGGTCGGGGGTGACACACCACGGAATGGCACCCCTGGGGGGCATCTGAGAGCTTACTCTTCAGTATGGGGTGGTATAGGTAGTAGGGAACAGGACAGGGCAATAGGGTGGGGGTCACTGGGGGCATCACTGACACAGCTTCATTCATATACATAAAAAAGTTCTCTGTATATTTATAAACGAATCAGTGCTTTTTGATTGCAAAAAGACCCGAGACCCCTTTCAGTGACTGAGTGAACAGGAAATGGCCCTTTAGAAATCAGGTCTATCTTGTTGTTAACAGATCGCCAGCAGGGTTCATACAGCATTTGCCAATGGAAAGAAACCGCAACTGAAATGAAAATGATTACCAGCACCGGGCCATTTCGCAGAGGCCGCTGTCTGATTATTACGACAGCTGCTGCTTAGCGTGTCTTTGTTCTGTTCTGCTGTGGCTGCTCCCCCCCCCCCCCCGCGGTGGCTCCCGGTGCTGTTACCTCACAACCTTGGAGTTGTGGGTGCTGGCCTGCTTGTCCTACTGACTTGGGGCTGCAACCACTGGAGCTGCAGTCTGAGTGTAACTAAATAAAGTCTGAGTGTGTGCATGTGTGTGTGTGTGTGTGTGTGTGTGTGCGTGAGTTTATACTTATGAGTTTTTGGTCCCCACAATGTGATAAAAACCTGTCATTTTGACATTGTGGGGACCACCTTTTTGGTAACTCAATTATAAAAAAATCTGTGAATGCAGTCAGAAAAGTAAAAATGTCTTAAGTCTCGTATTTTGTTTGTTTACATATAGTGAAGGTTAGGGCTGCGTTAGGGTTAAGGATATCATTGTAGGGATTGGGATTTTTCCTATAGAAATGAATTGATGGTTCCCACAAAGGTATGAATAGAAACGTATGTGTGTGTGTGTGTGTGTGTGCATGTATTTGTCCCACACCTGTGCTTCTGCCTGCATGTATACACACACACGGCTGTGTATGTCTATATGACTGTGCCAATACATCTTCTGCAAACGTATGTGTGTTCCGATATACCGAGTTACCCTGCTGGAGATTTTATTGTCAAACAGCAGCTTCACACTGACCTACATTTTAAAGAAGCCTTTGAGAGTTACTTTCCCGAAAGTGAACCTTCCAGTATGACTTTTCTGCAGCACGTAAAAACTCCACACTGAGAACATCTTTCATAACTTGAAAATTTTCTTAAAACTGGGCTGCTTTTCAAACTGTCACATTATGCATATCTAATTTTTCTCCAGGATGATACAGTTTTCTGTATATTTACAATGACAAAATGATGTTCATGGAAAGTAATCCGATAATCTACGTCGTCACACTGGGCACTGGTAAGGACAGCTTGCTTTTCAGTGTTGTGGGGATATACAGTACTGGACTGGAGTTTGTTAAAGTTGATTAATGATCATTTTTCCTCCGGTTAGTGACCTCTGATGACGCACAATCAGTGAGTGAATCATTCTACATCACTGACATCGGTGTCTTTTTTTATAGTATAAGGTTATGAGGCAGTACATGGCCCACTGAGACAGAGGCCAGTTCTGCCTCAAACCTACTGCACATTCATCACCCAACTGCAAGTCCCCATGACAGAGTGGGGGTCAAAGCCCCCTGCAGGTATCCTTTGGGATGCCTGACAGAAAGAAAAAATGTATAAAAAATGCAGAATCCAGGAAGTCCTTCCTTGGTGGCATTCCAGCACTCTTGGGAAGGGGGGGGGGTTCTTCACAGTAACCGGAACACCAAGCCCAAGGGACTGTTGCAGCCAATGGATAATTGTCTAGCTGATAAGAAACCTGTGTTTAAGCCAATGGCAATGGCTGTTACTGGCATCATGGTCGCACCAGCCAAAGGAGAATCAAACTCAAGAGGATACCAAAACTGACAGATCTAACTCTCATAAGTACGGTGCTCAGCCAATTCTTCAGCGGATCACTGATTACCTTCGGTTCATTGTGCTAAACTAAGCATCGCTAAATGAGTATTAATTTGCTTCTGGTAAATGAATAATTTATCGTATGTATTAATAAGTTTTACTCCCAGGATTTGGTTCTCTAATTAAGAAGCCATCAGAGACACGGTGGTGAAACCTCAGACTCTGCATGTGGATTAATGGTCAAACATTAAGGACTCGGAGTGGGAAGTAACACCCAGGCAGTAGAGTCTGTGGAGTCAGTCATTCCCAGGGCAAAAACAGAGTATAAAACTGGACTGCTAATTAAACAGGTATAGGGTTAAATTCTAGGATGGGATTTGCCTCTGTGTGGCAGCCTTGCGGGAAACTGCTTTTATTTTATACAGTAAGTCAGCAGAAACTAGCAGTGTTTTTCTCAGGAGACACCAAGCTGAGATCTGGCGTGCATCTCCAGCAGTCTCCGCGCTCCGGCAAGTCTACACACTGTTGGAGTAGAGGGGCGTCCTTCACTGCGATCTCAGTCACACTGAGGTGGCCCACCAGTGATCCAACAGCTTTCTGAACCATGGCAGCGGTCATCAGCACCCTAGGTCTGAAGAGCTTAGATTTCTGCTCAGGACCATGGAGCTACTCATCATGGAAGAATCACCTCACTGCCAGCTGAAGAACTTCACTAAGATTTCCAGCTCTGTTCATCCTGTACTCATGTGGAGGGCTTTCTTCACTGTTTCTTGCTTTGTGATTCCTGACCGTGCTCTGAACAGTACCACAAACAATACCAGATTTTGTTCACCCGCGGTACTGATGCTTGTTTCAGTACTTAGAGTACTATTCTCATGATAACGTGGTAATTTGGCAGGGTGGGGACCTGGATGAGCAACCGAATCGGTGCCTGAGCAAATCCTTACTATTGCAAAATCAAGTCAGCTGGCGGAAAAATAAAATTATAAATGATTTCATGTCAGCAGATGTCTGCAAACAAATAAAAAGGATAAAGATGTCTTCATAGCAATGAGCTCAGATTCACAGCAAGGCTTCTAAACAATTAATCCACCAGTGTGCAATTTGCTGGGATTTAATTTCTGCTGCTGTTTGATGAAGCAGGTAGTGTAGCTGTTAATGGCACAGACTTTAAGTAAATGAAAAGATGTTGGTACCGGTGCCAGGAGAGGCCTTAATGTAGGATATGGGGCGTTTAAAGCAACTGCTGAAGTATAAATATCTTGCTGTATTAAAGACCAGGCACATGTGTCATCATAGACTGACAGGCACACTCAGTGGCCTCGTTATTTGATATCCCGGTGTAGTACCTGTTACAACCCCCTTTTGTCTCCAGAATCACTTCAAGGGTTGGTCATCTGTTTGTGCGTAGATGCCTTTTTTTGCATCTGTTAGCATTAAATGGTCTGGTCAATCTCCTGTGACCTCATTAAAAGGTATTTTTGGCAAAGGAATTACCATGGACTGAATGTTTTTTTGTTTATAGCGCTATTCTCTGAACTCCAGACACTGAAGGTCGAAAATCCCAGAAAGCTGTTTCTGAGATGCTACTCAGCCGTACTGATGCTTATCTGCATGTTAACTGAACTTGCAGATGCTGTCTGCATGCTGCATACATTCAATCAACAGGCTGATCGCGTCAAAGACCAGGTGTAACTAATAAAGGGCCAAGGAGTGCAGTTCACCTTATTTAGTGTGCGTCTGAAATCACAAGCATGCTTGCTGTGTAGTATGAGAAATATAGTATGCAAAGTGAGCAGTAGGCGAATGGTACCGGAATGACATACTGCAACTGTATGCCCTGTGAAATTCCTGACTGTGTAGCCGATGGATACTACACTATCCCACAAGGCCACTGGAGTCGGGAAGATCATCACTGGCTCAGAAATTTTTGCCAAGATGTGTACAAATTTAAGTAGAAAACAATGCTGTTTTTAACGTTTGCGGAGATAAAGCTGCATCATCGGTAAACATCTAGGTCAGGCAAGATGGTGACCGCAATACTGTTCTCATACAGACCTACAGTTTGCACTACATTAACGGCCGAGTAGAAGGCTTCTAATGAAATTTGGTACCTACTGCGTAAATAAGTGATTTTGGATACACCGGTTATTCAGTCCACCTGAGCTGGTTCCATGTTTACCGTACTGCAACAGTATTCGGTAAAAAGGCCAGCCATTAAACATGACCTGCAGGTTACTAACCGCTATGCCACCTGATGGTCTTAAGCTCTGCGCTCATTAGATCTAGAAGCTTCTGATGGGATCAAAATTATAATAAATGAAAAAATTAATCTCATCAATGGTAAACCCTTAAATCAAATTTCAGTATCTGCCAGAATGATTGTTACTGGTGATGCTGGTCATACAAATGCTTTTATAGAGGTTGAATACAGAGGCAATTCCAGTTAATTGGCTTTCTCAAGGGTATAACACCATGACACTTGTAGACAGTACTGGACAGCTACCACCAATCCCCATGTTATCTGCCACCCTGCAAAAGTCACCACTTTGCCTGGAAAAACTGACCTGCTCTATGGCAGGAGGGAAACTAGCCCCTTCACTTACATTCAAACTCAATTCTTATTAAAATACTCCTTTGTTTAGTGACTCGGCGGCTATTTGAAGGTATCCATCGTATGTGTTCCCTAAATCTACTCAATTATCTGGTATAAGGGACTGGTGACAAAAAAAATGCAATAAACCCAGTAGCACAGAGGACCAGAGCCCAAATGTCACTGGCTGTTAATGGCAGAGAGGCTGAATGCCTCCCCACTGCTTTGATTGGTGACTCATCCAGAGGAATGAACAGTGAGGAAAAGTGGGTGTCACTTAGCTTGCTCTAATGGGGGCTACTGAGGGCTGAGGAAACTAGCTAACCTGCACTCTAAGAGAGCTTCCTTTAACTCTCATTCATAAACGAGACAAGAGTGTGAGCCTGGTCAGGCCCTCATCTGGCTGTTTATTAAGCCAAGCATGTCTTCTCCACCCCAGAGAAAGCCCTTTGCGAGAAACATCCATCTCTCCTTGTTTGTCTTTCCTCATAAAACGATGCTGTTCTTGCTCCTCCCCCCACTACCAGCAGAAAAGCAGCACAAAATAATAATAATACAGTGAAGTGCAAAGTCATCTGCCGCTTTACAAGCGCTGACATCTCGGTCTCCCTATCAGCGATACTGCTCCTATATTTCTTAGTTGAACCCATCCCATTTCCAGTGATTTTCCTGGCAATCCATAGGCTCAGGCTGTGGTGGGGTTGGAGGCGGGGCTTCACAAATCCCACCCCCGCTAATTTTTGCCCGAGGTAATGTCTCCTGGCAGCTGGAAGCCATGCTTGTGACTATAATGGAGGCAGAAGACAATAAATCCCATCTCTGCTGAAATCACCGTCTACAGTAATTTCCCGTGTCAACCCATGATGGGACGGAGGCAGGGCTGCGCAAATAATCCCCTGAATGACATCAGCTACCACCCCAGACTCGTAAAAAGAACGATTCCAAAGGTTGAGCTTAATGGATTCAAGTCCCTAGCTCACCTCAACTTAATGAACACACGCCTAATTCACCTGAGCTTAATGAATTTACTAATTGCTTATAAGACATTCAACATCTTATTTATATAATGATCTTTGTTGACTATAATCAAATCGGTCTTAGCTTACAAGAACATAATAGACGGGCACATGTTGCTAAATTAAGGCTAAAGATTTTACATCCAACAATTACTGCAGTGAATCCACTCAAATGTCATTTAGTGGTACTACTGATAGCATACAAACATATTGGAACTGGAGCTGAAGTAAGGTAACTGGGCATAGTGTCGAGTGGACAAAAGCATCGCATTTGGGATGCGTGGCTGCAACATTTGATAGTATATCAGCTGATAGCTGGTCCCGCGTTTGATGTCACTAACAAGCCGTGAATTCTGCATGTTCCCTTCTGTCTATTATTGACTGCGCTTAATAGTTATGTGTTTCGTAGTTTTACTCCTGACATATTTATCTTGCTTGTTGATAATGAGCTGGCTGAATTAAAGATTTTTTTTCATCCCAGGTTGCAGACTGCGCTTATTATGCATGTCTGTGGTTTTAACCGTCAACCTCATATCGATTCCCGGAAAGGTGATTATACCACTGAATGCTAAACTTGATTTTATTTGTGTGCACAGAGAAGAACTCTAAAGGCCACCAAGGTACAAGAAAACCTGTAACTGCGTTTACTAATAAGACGCTAGAAATAGATGCTGTTATACTAGGAGAGGCTGGACCAGCTGTAAATCCATTTGAAACCATTCAAAAAGATGTACTGCTTTTGTCTGAAATTTCCATAAGGGGCCATATATCACAGTGCATTGAGCATGCAGAGCTGCTAATGGTTTCATTGTACTTGGCTAAATGGTAAAGAGCGATAGAGGCTCACCTGCAGAGCGCGTCGGAGCGGCAGATCCGCCGCAGCTCCAGGCAGTTGGGTTTGGTCCGTTCTTCGTAGGAGCAGGAGGGCACGATGGTCTGGCGACGGCGCTCAGCGCAGGCCTGGTCGCGGCACGGACAGAAGAGCAGCCGGTAACTGTGCTCGGTGGGCACGCGGTCCAGGAACTGGCGCAGCATCTTGTGGCAACGCTTACGGTTGCACTGCTCGATGGCGGAGGGCGGACGCCCGCCACCGGTGCCTCCAGCTGCCGCCGTGGCCTTGACACACACAGAGATGTAGAGCGACCGCATCTTCTTGCACGTGTCGTTCAGGTTGCAGGCCTTGGCTGCATCCAAGCACGGGTTGCAGGGCCGTGCTGAGTCCGCGCATGGGTTTCCTTTCACAGTGGCCGAGTCCATTCCTGCCGCCGAGGAAACACAGACGGGATTTTAGAATTCACCGTGATGGAGTGGCATCGCGTACAGGGTCCGCCCTGCCTGCTGGGACAGGTTCCAGGCTTCAGAAGTGGACAGAGAAGATTTATGAATGGATGAGCAGTTGAAGTCATTTCAGTAGCTTAACAGATACATACAGCATCAAGAAAATTAAGCTTCCCGGGTTGTTAAACCTAGAACAATTTAATCACATTTTTTCAGTGCGGTTTTTACAGCTTGGCCGAGGAACGCCCCCAAGAAAGTGGGAAGAGTATTTCCCAAGGCTGTCCCTGTTAACTTTCCCTAACACCTGTTTTGGTGTCACAGGGCGGGTAACCTATGTGGTTTATGAATTATTTACAAGGGTACGTCTTCCTGAGTGATTGATTCTGAGCGTCAAACATGCTGAAAGGGTGATTAAGAGGACACAGAACAGGCATGGACGAGTAGCTTTGGCTGGTTTCAGCAGCATGGCTTCAGAGAGCACCTACAAAGCATCCAACATGACACTTAATGTCTTCTGATAAGCTAATTAGCTGGCAGCCCATCAGGTTCAGTGAATGCGTCAACATTTTTAAAACAAAAGTAATGCAAAAACACGGAAAGAAAACAATAAAAAAACAAGCACCGTGGGAATTTGAAATTGCACGATAAAAGCACCTGAACAGAGACTTTCCCTGAAGTTCTCTGAGAGAATGCCGTGCACATAATGTGTATTACCTCCTGACACATAAGTACAAGATGGTTTTGCATCCTTTCCCACCTCTGTAAGGTCCTCTGCGCCTGTCTAGCCTATAAACACACCAGTAAGCGGAAGTGAGGCTTTTAAGGAACAGACCACACACATCCTCAGGTGTGCCGTCCTCTTCCTTCGCTCAGGCTCACAATCGCCTCTCTGGATACCACTCAGAGGAGCACAGGAAGGTGGAGTAATTACAACAGCCGCTGCAGTGCTCCTCCACACTGCAGGAGGGCTGAACCCGGAGGCAGAGGGGGCGAGAGGGGCATGCAAGAAACGTGGCTGTTGCTCTGCTCCCCAAGATAAACAAGGAAGCAAAAAAAAAAGAAGGTTCTGCAAGTTTTATACATCTGGTAGAATCGCAAGTCTTACATGCAAGGTTGCCTGCACTTAAAACACTGCCGTTCGCTGACCTTGGCGGCTGATGCCGTATTCATTCACAGGGAATTCTATGGAACGTACAGAGTGCAAAGGAACCCTCTCGGGCTTAATTTTAATTGCCAGTGCCTCAAGACAGATGGTTTGACGTGATACAGAGAGTAGTCCCAATCTGAGACATAATTAAATTTTAGGCTGCAAGCTGTAATTACTGATGCCGGGGCTGTTACTGCGGCAAAAGATGGATGAATTGTAGACTGTGATTGGAGTTTCAAGTATCCTCCTTGTCTTCAGCAGGCAGAGAACAAAAGGAACAATGAAGAGTGTTATTTGATTACCAAGTATGTTTTATTAATCTAACTGGTCTGGATTTTTGTGGAGCTGGATTGATCACTGCAGGGTCACAGTGAGCTTGGAGATTATCCAAGGAAGCACTGGGCACAAGGCAGGGGACACCCTAGACAGGATACCAGACATTAGAGACAGCAGTACCCCCGTCATTAGTCTATAACGGGAATCCCATGCAAACGTCATACACAGATCTAGAGCCTTGATCCAGTAAGGCTTTAGCACCATGTACTTTGTTAGTCTGGTGTAAGATCCTGATCTAACAGCTCTGCCTGAGTAAGATTAATGGATGCTACCAAAACGGCAAGATGCAGAAGCCGTGCAGTGAGCGCCCTACAGCTATAGGCAGTGGGGCAATTTGGTTTAAATGGCTTCCAAGCAGCTCTAAATCCTGCTATTTTGTGGAGAACCCAGCAGTTTATCTGCATCTGGGTTTGTTGTCTTGAGCTCTTTGCAGCGGAAGCTGTTTAACTCGCTTGCGTTTAGCATTCCTGAGTGGCTGGCTTGAGTGCACAGAGCTCCCATAATTCATTACGAATGTTCTTTTTTTCTGGTTGGCTTTCTTCCTGTGCACTCTTTACAACGACTCCCTTTTCCCCACCTCATTCAACTCCCCTCCTACAAAATTATTGCCCATTTTAAGGTTACTATAGCAAGGCCCGTGGGGGAAACCGTCAGTTTATGAGCCTACTTTGGGTACTTTGCCGCAGCAGAAATGTTGTTATTCACACTCCGGTGCTGAGGAAGACGGCTTTGGATGCTGCAGCCCTGCTCACTGTTTGGCCATATCGACGGCAAAAGTCTCACACCATCAAGATGTTTTCTCCTGAAGAGGCCACGGCTAAGGCAGATGTTTGAGTAACACAGAGTTATTTGATTAAAGGCAGTAGCGCAATGTTGGGAGCCTGTCTTCGGGATTTCAGTGCACATACACAAACAGAACAGCCTACAATGAAGTCAATTACTGGATGTGCTGGATGCTGGATAAATAATTATAATAAAAAAAGCTATGTAATGTTGAGCTTAATCCTAGATTTGAAACTTCACTAGTTTGTCAAATACAACTCTCTAAGCTCATTAAAGCAGTAATTTTGCCCAGTTCAGTCTTACTGTTGACGTTCTCATTGTCATTTCTGGGTCACTGTTGCACAGTTGGGTCATTGTTAGAATCTTCTGTGGTATAATTATAATTTTCTAGCACATATTCTTTACTTTTTGACTTCCCTGATATTCCTTTTTCCCCAAGAGGTTTATTATTACCCAATATGTCATCCTTAGGTGCACCCTTATCTCACAATTGCATTTACAGTACAAGGTTGCAGTGAGCTTGGTGTCCTTATCAATAAGCTAACGGCACAAGGCAGGGAATGTCCGGGTACGAATACTAGTCCATTTCAGGGGACAAACGGGGCACGTAATGTACTCAAAGGGAAATTTTGAGACACCATTCTACTTGAAAGGCTTTAGTCTTACGACTAAAAGGACACCAGAGAAGGTTCCCTGTTTGAAAACAAGGAAAATTCCTTGCACACCGTATGGGGAGGAATCGAACCTACGTCCCAGTCAATGCTGCCCGCCACACCTGCTTTCAGTGCAAACCTCTGTACGCAATGCAACGATACAAACTCTTCAGCTGCAATTAACATATTTGGACCCTCAAAATATGCTAAGATTCATTAGCTGCAACTGACACTGAACATGTATTCAAAGACGCGTACAAACCAGGATAAAATCAACAGCAACAACATATGCCCATTTCAATGGCCTCAACGAAACGGTACGTGTCAAACACTGGCATATCCACGATAACACAGAAGCTTAATAACAAACTGCAGCCTTTTGAGCCAGAGACTTTGGTGAATTGTCCGTTAGCAGGCATTGGCATTAGCCAATTAGCACCTCGGCGGGCTGCCCTGTTAGATGCCTGACAGGAGCTGTTTTTCACAGAGTTCTCCCCGGCAGCCCTGCTGTGTGTGTGTGTGTGTGTTTGTGTGTCGCATTTAGGTTGAGAGGATCCAATTTCGAAACAGCCTCAACTTGAGCTTCCTGTGCATTGCACATGACTCACATTTGCGGGGAACACGTGTGGTACCGCAATGAGGCACTGGAGGCAGGAGTCAGCCCCGTGACGATGAGATTTATTAGGCTTTTCCCAGCAGAGTTTCCACAAATGGAACAAGGTGAAAATCAAAGTTAAGCCTGAAGCTTCTTACTTGCAATGTATTTGTAAGCTAACTTCCATCCTTCCATTTATATTAAATGTTCTAACAACTGGCAATTAAAAAAATAATAATTAAGAGATATACGGTTTTATTATAGTTTTTCAAAAAGCAAACAGAGGGGGGGCCTTGTCCCATCTGGACATGGGCATCCCTGTTGCTTTCCGCAATCCGTGCCGTCCCTCCCAGTGGCGAGCGAGTCGGCAGGCAGGTTTTTTCGAATTCAGACACAAAGCAATTAAACAGAATGAAGATTAACTAGCATTTTGGGTTTGCTCAGTTCCAGCATGAATTGCTCGCTCTCTGCCTGTCGACAGTCAGAAAGTGGGTGTTCCCAGAGCGAAACTCCCCACCACGCGGTCTGTGGTTATGAAAAGTGATTAAAATTTGAATTTAAAAGCCAGCAGGTTATCAGCAGAGCAGTCAGCAGTGTATCACATCTCCTTGGGGAGTTCGACAAGCATGTTTTATTTGTCCAAGGTCTGACGCGAAGCCCCCTGAATCAGACCCTTCCAGGTACAAGCACAGCAGGAAATAGGCAAAAAAATGGGGTATCTACGTGGATGGAGGACTCAAGTACAGCTGACTGTCGGAGGTAGGGGACGGGATCCAAAACAAAGGAGTCAGGGGAGCAGGAGTGAAAGACAAAACTAAATAAATTACGGAACCATAACTACAAATATGGAAACAAGACTGACAGGCACGACAGGAAATGAGGCTGCCAGAGACACAATGGGAGCTCAACGCCTCGTCCTCCAAGAGCAGCAAGACTAACCCCCAAGCAAAGCCTGCTGCTCACTATAAACCACAATTTAGTTTATTCACTTATTTGTTTTTCAGCATCAGTTTATTTTAAAGAGACAGCTGCCTGCAAGCTATTTCTGTCAGAACTATAAATTGATTTCACTGCTCATACTCCGTACATCGCTTACAGTTCAAAGTAACTGGTAGGTTTGGTAACTCTTCAGGCCATGGTTTTGGTCATTTATAAACACATTCATTACAAATAATGATGCATTTATAAAGCATTATAAACGTGGTTATAAATATTTCTCAAAAGGCATAACACATTATAGCCATGTGAAACTCTCATCTATAATGCACTATGGACACTTTTATAATGCATTTTAATGGCTGGTTCATTAGAGATGAGAGCTTCATAAGGCAGTCATAATGCATAATAAACATGGCTATATCGTGTTATGCCTTTTTACAAATATTTATAGGCACGTTTATAATGGTTTATGAATGTGTTATAATGCATTTGGAATGTTTATAATATGCTAAAAACATGACCTCATGTAAAGTGTTACCGAAGATTCCTTTAAAAAAACCCAAAAATGTAAACTTAAAATCCGAACATACCCCAGATATGTCGCAGAAATACATTAATCATTCTGAATGGCATGTGAACAGTTAAAGCACCTTGAAAATCACATGATATTCTCCAAAACTGGAGGTTCCTAATCTGCGCAAGTCCTTGTCAAGTTGTTTGTTGGTGTGGAATTTAACTTAAAACTTTGTTCAGCCATTTCTGGTACAGTATGAACAGAAGGTGTAAAAAAAACATAAATCTAACATTTCATTTCGGAAAGCCAGATACCAGCTACATGCTTCCTAAGTCAAAATCTTCGCAGAAAACTTTCAACACCAACTCAGATGCAGTTGTTCGCTGAGTGGTACTGCTGTTTGCACGGACAGAGCCCTTTCGCACCATCCTATGCCAACCCTAAACACGTTCAGACAGGGACAGCAGAGATCCTGATGCAACCGAAAGTGAGGTAACAGATGGGCACGGGATGGCAGTGTTTGCCCCGGCTGGAAAGTACTATCACACAGAAAGCCTGGCATCCCCTTCAGTACCCTGAGGATGATCACTGGGTTGCTATCCAATTGGTTTTGTTGACAGGAGTGGCGCTATCATTCATCTGAACTTTGCCTTTTGGGCAATTACGCTGTGGAACGGAAGTGAATAGAAAATTCGGTTTTCATAATAAAAACAAATAGAAAATGGATCACAAAACTTTCATGTATACCAAGTGACATATGCTTAACAGATTTATTTATTACAACTGCATATTCAACACATGATAAAATAATTTGTGAAAGGTTAAAAAAAAAAATTAATTACGTGTTTTTAAATTTCTAGCACATGCTTATATTATAAGTCCTTATCAGAAGTCATTTTCATTTCTTGTATGATTCACAATGCAGTTTTATTAATAGTTTCCAAAAGCCATTAACCCGTCCTAGAGAAGAAGAGTCAGGCTCTCCCCAGTACATAAGTACTGTGACTTTTTGTGCAGGTTTCTGTTTTTCGACATCCAGGGAATCCCTTCCCGATCCAGGCTGAGGTTTGTTTTGCCAACCCAGTCCTCAGGGACCCCCAGATAGCCCACGTCTTTGCTCCCAGCAAGCAAAAATGTGTACTGTCTGGGGATCCCTGAGGACTGGATTGGGAAACACTGTCCGAACATCTAAAATTCTCTACTGGCTGAACATCTAAAATACCCTCTCAAAGCCATGCAATTCAACTGGCATCCAGACCCCTGCTGGGCACCTTTTTCTCTTTTCCTCTGAAAACATTTATGTCTCACTCTGCCTGGTCTCACTCCATTAGCTACCAAATGGAGCCCGGCTCAAGTTCAAGAGCAATATCATCGTGCAGCCACCATCACACCACATCCAATACCTCGTCGAGATTGCTGTGATCCTCAGTACTACGGCAAGTGAATTCCATTTCTGAAGAGTGAAAAGCAAAATTCAGGATGCCAGCACAGAGGGATCGGATTCATTATCACTCATTTTAATTGGGAGGTTCTCTGTGATGAATCATAAAGACAGACACCAGTCACAAGACAGCAAATCTGATAAATTCATTCATTCATTTACCCACTTACCCAGTGCAGGGTTACAGGCAGGCCTGTAGGATACTCCAGAATGCACAGGGCTTGAGCCCAGGTACACCACACCCTAAATAGCATTTCTGTCCATCACAGTGAGCAAACCCAGGGAGGCTTTGAAAGACCTGTAGCTTCTCTCCCCATCCCCGGTCGTTACGGACCTGCCACAATGAAGAGCTCTCTCTCACCCTCACTCCAGAGCTGTTACAGGCAGACCTTTAGCAGTTCACTGCTTTTTCTAACCTACCTTTGGATTTTATTTTAATTTGTATGACTACCATCTTATATGTTGCTTTATATCATGTATTGTATGAACCAATGACTGTCCCACTCTGTGTTTTGTCTGCTACTTTGATTGTTTCTATACGAATTTTCCTTTTGCGAGCTGCGGTACTATAAAGTATCTTATCTCACACCTTATCTGAATTGGGTGTTAATAACACACAGGCAGACTCCCATCAGCCATGATACCATCACCTGCTTCTGCCCTTCTCATTTCCCGAAATGGACTTTTCAGTCTGCATGTGCTGCGCAGAATATGCAGAGCAGAATATCCATCCATCCATTTTCCAAACCGCTTATCCTTACTGGGTCGCGGGGGGTCCGGAGCCTATCCCGGAAGCA
>JAODJX010000119.1:19822540-19835884 GCA_026776945.1 Isichthys henryi | reverse complement strand
CACATGTGACCCAGGCGGGGATTCGAACCCGGGTCCCAGAGGTGTGAGGCGACAGTGCTAACCGCTGCACCACCATGAGGGCAGAATATGCAGCGCAGAATATGCAGGGCAGAATATGTAGAGCGGAATATGCAGTGCAGAATATGCAGAGCGGTAAAGGTTCCCATCCCTCTGCCCACAGCTGGAATTCCTGTGGACTTTCGGGCATTTTGCTGACGGTCTAGTTAATTTCTAAAAACAAACAACATTCTTTAAATTTTTTAAGAGCCCCCCCCCACCTTCGCATGTCCTATTCTTGAAAAAATGGAGATGCTTGAACTTATGAAATTGCCAATTTATCCACCCAGCCGCCCGCCACTGGGAATTTTACCAGTCCATTAAATTTTTGTACGACATAATCTGTACTGCACACATCAAAAGTTGGAAATCTCTTCCCCTGCCTGCGTCCCAGACCTGTCGTGGGCTTACAGCCCAACTCGTAACTCATCTTTGAAGGAAGTGCATGCCAAGACAACGCATTTAAACAAACACTGTTAATCTTTATTTGAATACAGAAACTGCAGCAGTATTTACATAACCTTGTTGTGTGTCGGACAGTTAATAATGTAATACTTAAATTGCGGTCAGGGGTAAATAACGTGTCTGCCTACCGCCTTGGGGGCATTAATGAGTCCCCCTGAATCACGTTCAGATATCACAATCTGCTTACTTCTTCGGAGCAAGCTATTTGTGTTGTGTGCTCCAGGCCTCAAGTTTGGCTGGGGGCACGACGATGCCCTACATGTGACAGGACAGGGAGGAAAGACCAGCAGTGAATGTGCAGGGCGATTACGGGGCAGTGAGCTGACAATGCAAATCAGGCCAGCGCAGATCTTGGCGCATGTGGAAGGAGCTGTTCAGGACACACATAAAAGGGAGTTTCGGTGTCCTCTGGTGGGACATTCTGCCTACGTATCTTTCAGCTCGGAGCTCAGAACATGAATGAAAATACAGAAGATAATGACACTATTCGAATCGTGACAGATTAACGTTGCTTAATCCTACATCTCCTACAGCAACCGTGGGACATTGGCTGGTGTCAGGAAACCTGATGTGAAATAGTCAATAATGGTGCCCTTTGTTCGTCTTCAATAATTCAGTGCTGTTCATGGACGAAAAGGGTTCACTCTTCTCTCTGACAAAATTAAAAATCATTGTCCCTGTGCAGTTTAAGTGCGGATCTGACTCTCTGTAGTCATTAAGAATCTTCATTAAAGATCTTACTGCAGCCTTTGAAAGTACAGAGATAGTCAGCACAGACTCCTGGCTATATATATAGTCAGGACCACAAAAAAATTCTTATATATTAATGAAAAACAGTAATACAAGGAGATTAAAGGGAGATTCCTCACCTATAGAGAGCACCCTAACCAATCAATAAAACCACAACGACAACAAAAGAAAACAAAACAAAACAATAATAATAATAATAATAATAATAATAATAATGCATTTATTATACAATATAAGAAAATATAAATAATGACTCAAAGAACAATTCATAACTTCATTTTGGAAAAAATGCCATCCATACAGCATTTACGTTACGTTTCTGCATTTCTGTTTACATCCATTTAGCACATTTCATGCGAAGCAGTTTAATACCAAGACAAATGATTGGTCAGCGCACACTGTGAGGTGGCGCACGGCCGAGCTGATGTTAATTGGCTTGTCAGCTGGAGCTGAGCCACACTCCGATTCAACAATCGCTAATGGTGACCAGCCGCCTGCCGTTCCACATAACAGACTACCGGAGCGAAAGGCCAGTCAGGAGGCAAAAGAGGCCTGACCTGGGGAGGGACAGTCACTCCTGTCACTCTAGCTAGAATTACATGAAGATATTCGCCATTTTCCCCTCCTCTGTTACGACCACTTTATTACCACAAGCGAAAATAAGCAGGCATGGCGGAATCTCCAGTGGGGTTGCAGGATTTCGAATGTTGCCTTAAAGAAGAGCAAATATTTTTCAGCCCTGAGTGACTGTTAAATAACAGCTGCTATATCATAATTTTCCTCCCTGTCATGTTCAGCGAAGATGCTGACATATTTTGAGCAGAGCTCCATCAATTCTGTGCCAGAGGACTGAATTCTGTCCCACATAACGTGAAACAACAGCAACAGTAGCCAAAGCAGAGCTGTTCTACCGGTGCTGTCAGGTAGTATTGGGTCTGGGCCCTTGTTATTGAGCCGCGGGTTACCATCGAAGCAGCGCCCTCTTAAGTCCAGCTGGGACACCACACGACGTCAACATCCAGGGAGGATAGGAAGGCAGACTTGCTGTGAACAGCTGGTTCATTCAGCAGCGGGAAAAAGCCTGTTCGCATTAAAGCAATGAAGGCACAAGCTGTTTTCGTCTCCCTGGCTTTGAAGGGTTTGGCTGGAAAAGGTCCACCTGAAGCTCATGTTCCAATTAGGTAGCGCTAATCCAGAAGACGACTAAGGATCCGTAGAAGCGATTATTCACGAAAAGTCACTAACTGATTATGGTAATTCACCGGTGCCTCCGTGTTCGACGAGTGACGAGACGCAGCTATGCACGTCTTCTAATGTGCCTTGTTTGCATCAACATAAAATAGAACGACAAAAGGTTAGCGAGGCTAATTATCCCCTACTTTCTTTAATTTCCCAAAGGTCCTGAATTCATTATTCATAAATTCATTTTGACTGAAAAAGGCCCATTATGCCATATAAACAATAAACTCATAAACGTTGCAGATTTACAGGCAGTCGGCACAAAATATCCTACGTTACCTGATCAAAAAACCCGCTCTCCCCACAAACAATATTTAATGGCCCGGCTAGTGCGGGCCAGCCATGGAAACTGTGATTTATTGATGTACACGTTTGGGATTCATGTGGAACTGAATGAGAGACTGCAGGCTACAAGCAACAGGCAATGATCGCATTTCATTTCAGCACTGTTACACTGGGCCACAAACGACTCCATAATGTGGCCTACATAACGGGCAAGGCAAAATGGTGCATCACAGTAAGGGAACGGAAATAACTTCCCATAACACCATACTGGAGAGCTATTCTTCAGCCTGCTGACTGTAGAAGCAGGTCAGTGGCATTCTACAGACATGTGTTCCCTGGTTTCACGCTCAGGTCCCCCATTTCAGATAAAAAAAGAAAAAAAAAACATCTTAAATCCTTTTGAGGCAAAATGAAAGAAAGACAAAGTAAACATCCAGGAAGATAACTGGACCACCTATCTGTCATGATTCGTGCTTTTTGAAAGTTTTTCCCCCAATGTCTGAGCAGAAGATGTCAGAGGAATTCAAATATCTCACGAAACTCAATCTGCATGTTTTATTTGATTTAGTTATCTTTCATCTGTTTACCTATTTTATCTTGGAGGTTGCCTGCTTGGTTTCACAGAGCAAATGGAAAAATGTTATGCTCTGCCGGGCGTAGGGGTAATTCCCAGAATTGCGTCACAATTGGCTGTTCTCTGTGCTCAAAACGTGGATGATTACTGGGCAGACGAGTCCTCTGGGCACTGCCAGACGGTAGTGGGGGTCGGTAGAGTAATTCTCTGCGTACTGGTCGTACCTGCATCTTCCACCTCGCCATATTCGATTCAAGCATTATTGTGGATCTTTGCAATCGAATCCTTGATACATCCAATAGATCTTAACTTCACGTCCATTATTGCCCCTTGGGCAACATTCCTGTGGAAGATGCCCCATCCCTGCAGACAGTCAAGGAAAGTGTTTGCATGGACCTGCCAAACAGCAGTAAGCAGTGCCTTACAGGGACAGTTTACAAGACAACATCTGCGATTGAGACTCATAAGAGCTATGAAGGTGCCCTTGGGTGTTTTTCTATAAAGGCAAGACTTTGCTGTACTTTGTCATGATCTTTGCTTGCCCGTCTCATTCAACACCCTGCATAAATCCTGCAGCAAGCATGTCTACTTTGTGGAGCTTATGTTTGCAGGCAACACGGCCTTCGAGAAATTAAGGCAGGATGCAAAGAAAGCATGGCACAGAAGTCGTGTCCCTAGGGCGCAAAAAATAAAACATCCCTTGTAGGTAAAACCAAGATGGATTCACTCGTCTGCAGACCTGCAGGTGAGGCAACATGGAGATGTATCACTCAACCCAGGGCTATGATGTCAGCCTCATAATGGAAGTGACTGAAGAGAGATGACAGAACTTCAGATGTTGCACTGCAACAGCCATGGGGAACAAGTAGGTTGCAGTCCATTTAATGATTTATTGCGACTCTCCTCTCCCACTTCCAACTCACCAGAAGAAAGTCTATCCCCCAGGTATCGTCATAAATTCATTTATAAAACATTTATGGAGTGAGGATCCTACCCGAAGGGGAGCTCTGCTGTCAGTGGGCTGTAATTTGTGTAGACACTCCTTCCTTGTGAGAAGAGGAGGCGTTTGTGGGTGTAAATAGTCACTGGGTTTGATGAGCGCTGTCATATGAAGTGATACTCATTCGTAGCTTGGGGAATGCGCTTGTAATTACGCTGCCACAACACTGCGTATGGACCTGATGCTCCACGCCAGAGCCCAGTTCCGCTGCAAATCTACCGATGAAGGAAAATATCATCCGATGATAGTTTGTGGCAAAAATATGAAAAATTATCCTGTGAAGAGAGCTGCTATTTCTCTGACCCTGGCCTAAACTTTGCAGCACACATTCAATCAAATGGGCTCACAGGTATATATACTGTAATGGTGCCACTTTCATCATTCCTGCCAAAGGCAGCTCTCAGTCGCGGGTCAGATGACGTAGTTGAAGCCATGCTACACGAATATTATCGATGTATATTAACTTGCGGCTTGCATATATGATTTTGCCTACAGCAAGCTAATTTAAATTAACCGTCCAAAAGCAGGGGGTGGGAACATATGCGAGGGGGTGGGTGCATATGTGAGGGCATAAATTTATAACGTGCACCCGAACACATGTACGACTGCACAAAATGCTAGCAAATTATTCATCTAATCATTTGATAACAAATTGTTTAAAATTAATACAAAAACATAGATTGTATAATATAGACTTAAGCATGGGTGTACAGTAGTTAGCGATAAATGGATGGGGGGCTAATGTCTTTACTGGGGGGGGCATGACTTACGTCAATAAATACACATTAATTTGGGGGGCTAAAAAGCATTTTAGGGGGGTATACCCATGTTTGTCAGTTTGTGAACGAGAGTATTGTCATAATTCCTGCTTGCAGTTATTTTGATTCTAAAGTGTTTTTGAAGTTTCTACTGTCAAACACATTTGAAGCTCGGGGCTCAGAACTTTATCCGCCGCAGAAAAGAGGAAAACACAGCGTTGGAATCTGCAGAGAATCATACCTGAGATTATCGAAGCCAGTCGAAAGGCGTCCGACACGCGAAATGTCAGGGGCTCGTATGGCGATGTTTCGTAGAACTCCTCACCTGTGAATGGCAGATAAACACGGCTTATTAAATGAGTGTAGAAAGTGGATTTATCCTGGCTGCTGTCTTCCAGTAGAACATGACCAGAGGAATCAGCAGTGTCTGCTGATAGGAGCACTGGTGCAGAACTTAGGGGGGAAAAAAAACAGACATAAAAAGTCCCGCTCTGAACACAATGAGGTTGAAAGACACGCATAAGCAAATGAACGGGGAGCTCAGATTGCAAAAAGCAGCATTAGAATGTGTGAAGTATCAGTGTGAAAGCTGTAAGTATCTTACTATGTTCACCAGTTGTTCCAGAAGTGCGAAGCTTCAGGACATTCTGAAGAAAGGACTGAAATAAACTGAAGCGATAAAGATTTGAGGGCAACCCCCCTCCTCCCAGGGGCAAACCCTTCCTTTGCCCGCTAGTCAACTGTTTAAAAAAAGAACCTGAAACGTTAAAAACGTTAAAAGTGACAAAGCTGACTAATGGAATCTGACTTGTAACTGATACCTGATAAACTGCAGCTCTTTAAAACGGGGGCAGAGTATAAATTCAGCAGCAAAGAACAAAACAGCCTCGAACCTTTGGGGGACATTTTCAGTGGCAGTACAGTCTATGCCAAAAAGTTTCCACGACTTCAATTCCTTACCTACTTATACAAACATATAATTCACAGTGAAGCCGAGACCAGATGCCTTGTGAAAATGTGACAATGTGACTATTATTCAGTGGTGGAATCTCTTACCCTCTACCACTCCAGCCACCTCATGGTGATTTGTGAGAACAATCCGGTGGGTGTGGTAGCTGGGCAACAGGAGCCATGATTGATACAGCTGTGTGACATCACTTCATGCCTGTCTCATGGTGACTGTGGGGCACTGTGAAGAATTACTATCCTTCAGAAGGAGGAAACCACTTTAACAGTTAGCTGATTATATGGACGGAGTAATGAGTCCCTCAAGGAACATTGTAAGCTGGACTGCATGAACGAACACTGAGCACTAGTCACAAGATATACAGAAAGGAACGCAATATAACGGGTGGAGTTAAATCAGCAGCACTTGTGCCGCACGAGCACCCCTGATGCAAAAGGAAAACTACCCGCTTCACTGATAGCATCAGGCATTGTGGAGATGGGTCTCACTGGGCGAAGCTACAGGCAAGAGAACCTCGGGAGATGAGGAGGGGGGAAAAAACAACATCAGGATCCATGAGAGTGAGAATCGCTGCAAACTCACATTGATTTCCGCTTGTTCAGAAACACCAAAGGCTGCACTTATCTGTCCTGACAAGCGATGGGGGAAAAAGGTGTCTCAGATCTTATCATTACTGCAGGACTGAGGGATCAGGAAGGTGAATGGTAACGCTGGCTTCAAAGTGCTTTTCTTTGCCAATATAAAATCTGACACCATGCCATGGGTCCAAGATGGGATCATCCTGCCTCTGTTCTTAAAGAAAACAATTTCAGGTGGACAGTGTCATGTATAACGACCCTCTAGCTATTTTATGTCATTAAGCTTCTGCTCTCAGGAGCTTTTTTTAAATATCAAATTAATAGCATGAATATCACCGCTGATAAAGGTGTGTTTGAAGAAATTACAAGCCCGTTTCCAAAAAAATGCTGTGTAAAATGTAAATAAAAACAGAATGTAATGATTCACAAATCACATAAACTCATATTTCATTGAAAACAGAACAAAGAAACTGAGAAATGTTGTTGTTTTATGACAAATATATGCTCACCTTAAATTTGATGTCAGCAACACACTTAAAAGAATTTGGGACAGGAGCATGTTTACCGCTGTGTTGCATCACCTCTTCTTTTAACAACAGTCTGTAAACGTTTGGGAACTGAGGAGACCAGTTGCTGGAGTTATGAAAGTGAAATGTTGTCCCATTCTTGCGTGATACAGGATTTCAGCTACTCAACAATTCAGGGTCTCCTTTGTCATATTTTTGTTTCATGATACGGCAAATGTTTTCAGTGGGTGACAGGTCTGCACCAGGTCAGTCTACTGCGGAGCCCTGCTGCTGTAATATACACAGAATGTGGGTTGGCATTGTCTTCCTGACACACAAAAGTCATTCTCAGAAAAGAAAGACGTCGTCTGGATGGCGGCACATGTTGCTCCAGAACCTGTATATATCCTCCAGCATTAATGGTGCCTTCACAGATGTGCAAGCTACCCAAGCCATGGGCACTAATGCACCCCCACACCATCACGACTGCTGGCTTTCGAACTGTCCGCTGATAACAAGCTGGATGTAACCTTTTTAGTCCAGAGGAGGCGGCATCCATGATTTCCAAAAAGAATCTGAAATTTTGATTCGTCAGGCCACAGGATAGTTTTCCATCTTAAATGACCTCAGGCCCAGAGAAGTCGGCGGCGTTTCTGGATCATGCTTAGATATGGTTTCATCCTGAATACATGGATGCAGCGACAGACTGTGTTCACAGACAGAGCTTTTTCAGAATCATGTCTGAGTGCCGCCTGAGGACCTGAACAGCACGGCCATAGAATATTGGTTTTTGGCTTTGTCCCAAGTGTACAGAGATTTCTCCGGATTCTCTGAATCTTTTAATGATAACAAGTACTGCAGAGGGGCGGCATGGTGGTGCAGTGGTTAGCACTGTTGCCTCACACCGCTGGGTTCCAGGTTCAAGTCTCCACCTGGGTCACATGTGTGCGGAGTTTGCATGTTCTCCCCATGTCGTCGTGGGGTTTCCTCTGGGTACTCTGGTTTCCCCCCCCCACAGTCCAAAGACATGCTGAGGCTAAATTGCCCGTAGAACTGCATGTATGTGTGTTAATGGTGTGTGAGTGTGCCCTGCAATGGGCTGGCCCCCCGTCCCCAATCAACTTACTGACCTGTTGCCAAATAACCTAATTAATTATCAGATATTCACCCAGGTGTCTTGTTTTAGCATTACGCAACTTTCGTTGCCTCTGTCCCAACTTTTTTAAAATGTGTTGCTGATATGAAATTCAAATTGAGCATATGTTTGTCATAAAACAATAACATTTCTTTTCCAGCATTTGATATGTTGTCATAAAACCCACGTTTTACTGCAATAAAATATGGCCTTATATGATTTGCAAATCATCACATTCTGTTTTTATTTACATTTTATACAGTGTCCAAAACTTTTTTGGAAACGGGGTTGTAGACAATTACATGCCAACTGGAACTGGAAGACAGATAGTCCACCTAAGAGGATGAACAGCAGGCAAATGTGCAAAGCAATTAGTACAGTCAACAACTGCAGAAGTCCAAAGGGCTTTTCGTTGATAAGTTTCTTTAGGTGGTTGCTATGGCAGGCCTTAAGATTTGAGAGCTAAATCAAGGAATCATTTTACATTTTGAGTGCAAAACGATAAATTCTGTTCCTCATTATTATTGCGCAAAGGGCCAGATATTGTACCACCCTGTTTTGGGCCCCAAAACCCCCAAATTCCTTGGGCAGGATGGAGTCAAACTCAAACAGAAAGAGGTTAGGTAGAACATGACATGTCATCAACCTGTATAACAGATCGGATCATATTACTCAGGTAATGATATGCTCTAAGCCTAATAAACAGTGAGACTGTTGCAGCGATTCCATCACGGTTGTGATGACACATTGGAGATGAATTCCAATTTAACGGCATTCTCCTTTTCATTCCTGTTTTGCTTTTTATCGCCATTTGTACTGCCATGAATATGTGGATGTGTTTTCACAGTGAAAAACTGATTGCTGAATAGATGATCTACAACAAGACATGTGCTAGACTGCTTGGAAAATTCCCTGGTTCTTAGAAACGGTATGTGAAGTGACCTACTACAGTACTCATCCACCTCAGGAAGGCCTGAATTTCTTGAACCGCATACTATTTATCAGAAGTCAACACTGTTTCCCAGAAACAACTTTGAAGCAAAGAAAACAATGGTCTTAAAATAGCAATAATGAATGCAACCAGAACTGGGAAACTTGCTAATTATGAGCTGAGGATAATTATAAAGTATTTACGGGAGAGAGGACAATATCAGGGCAACTCCCTAAGTAGAGAGGGAAGGTTATAAATGTGAAATACTGACAAACATGCATCACATATTGCACATATATCTTGGCTGCTGAGACGTGTTGTTTATAGATCTGTGTCACCGTCAAATAACGTGAAGTATACTGTACAGCGGGAGCGATTTAAATGTTTCAAAACATATATATGTTCACTGACCACGCATGTTTGTGAATTATTATACCAACAGCCCAGTTTCTCCAGTCACAGAACATCATGACACCTCCAGACTATTTATTTTGATTTCATTCAGCATAACAGTAAGGTAACTGACTCTAGTACGTCAACTGGGATCAAAACTCGATCGTGTAAAATGATGGTTAAGCCATTACCTAATATTCATTAAGCTGAATATCGTATGGTCTGGGGTTAAGGTTACATAAGTTGCACAGCCTTAGGAGAGGAGGCAAGCATATTACAGTGAGGTGGACAGCTACCACAGCCATAGTTTGGTCAATACAGCTTTATTTTTCCTCAGACCAAGACGGGTACAAGGACAGTACTGCCGGGTCACTGCCAGTTCTTTTGGATATGCATTCTTCATTTTTTTTTTCAAAACACCATTGATGCCATCTATCAGTGCCTTCTCACAATCCCCCTCTATCATCCTCCTCTGGATTTCTCCCTGTGCCTCCTGTTAATCATGAAATCACAGAGTTAATGACGAAACGTTACTCTTCTCCTTGTCTGTTAGACGCTGCATCCACCACGCTCCTTAAAGATTGTTTATCTGATATTTCAGCCTCCACCTCACACCTAGTTAACCAATACCTCAATTCTGACAGTTCCGAACTGGATCAGAAAGATTTTGCAGTCATCTGTTTCTAAAAAGCCTGACTGAGATCTTACTTACAGACTGATTACGATAGCTAAAATTTTATAAAAAGCTGTTAGCTTTTACTGCTAATCTGTTTAGCTTCCTGTAATCTTTCTGAGCCTTTTCCCATCAGAGTTCTCTTCTTCTTAACACTAGAACAGCACTCCTTAGTGTTGCTGCTGATTGTCAGACCCTGTTTGATACAGTTAGACGTGATCTTCTACTCAGTCATCTTTTAGTTGTTGGCAATAACAGCATGTTTCTCTTCCAGTTTACAGCTTACTTCACTGAGACAATACATCATCTCACTTCAGAAAGACGAATCATGCAACCGTTTCTCTCACACAAGGCGTCCCCCAGGGTTCTGTTTTGGGCCCTTTATATTTTACATGTCCACCTAGGTCAAATAATTTGTCATATAAAAATATAAAATATATATTAACCTGCAGTACATGATGAGATGTATTACTATTAAAATGGACATACTGCACATTGCTGCATCTTTCCATCAAACCCCTTTGGGTAATAGCGGTGTCATTGTTCCTAAACTGGAGAACTATGCAATATTTCCAAGCTTGTAAATCATTTTGCTTAGTAGCATAGGCCTAAGTTCATACTTCACATGCTCTGTCATACGCTCTGCCACACTCAGTCATACTCCTCAACCATACTATCATACAAGAGGGACTAATGTGTAGGAGAAACACAGTGCAATGTGCAAGACAGTTTGATGTGTGTCTGAGTGTGGGAGTGAGTGCATGTGAAAGGTCTGATATCAAGCAACAAAAGTTTTATAGTGTGTAACAGAGAATGCAATAGTATATGCATGTGAGTTTGATGTACACAGAAACCATTTTGCATGAGTAGTTTGATTGGCTTTGAGGTTTTCCATTTAAATTCACAGTTTCATCACTTTGTCACTTTCAGTGCCAAAATCCTCCCCTAAGGCAAGTAGCTAATATCACAAACTTGTGCTATAGCCCCTTACAGTTATGTGAGAAATTTTAACATTACCAATGAAAAGGCTGAATGATCGTCACTCCATGAAATGAAATATTCCAGAAGCTCAAAGTCCATTTTCTGTTATTGACTCTCCAATATACTCATCCAAGCAGGGAAATGATTGTGAAAACTGCCAAGACAACATGTTGTATTGTAGTAGGGGGTCTTTAAAATTCATTTATATACTACTTGATACTAGACAGTAGGAGTGGGCGACATTACCTAAAATTATCATGGTATTTTTCACTTTTGGACGGTATTATACCACCGTATTACTTTTTTAAGTTTTGGGAGGATTAGCATGCCCTGTCTCTTAATATAAATTAAAGGAATATTTATTGCTAAAATATTATGTACACTTTAACTGCTGATTTACACTTTAATTACAGTTGGGTATGGGCAGTTTTATTTCGAAAAGATACATAAAGTAACATAAGTGATTTGCTTTATAATTGTGGGAGTAACAACACAAATGGAACAAGCTGCTTCAGTCGAAAACAGCGCATTTTACTTTTGATTTCAAATAAAAGACAGGATTGCCAAACTAGGTCAGCTGTCTGGAGTGAGATTTTCGAATCAAGACAAGTCTGCACGCACATTTACATGTATGTAACAGTTTTCATTTTTACCTTGTAAATGGTCTGTAGGGTTTGCAAACGACCTTTTGATGTTGCTAATTTTTGTTTATAATGGAGTAATATAGATTTGCTGTAAGACTTCTTGCGTGACAGTCTGAAAGCGTGGGTGTCACACTGGATGCTTGAGAGACGGCAACCCTGAAAACATGTTTTTTTATTGTTTCACCTGAGTTGATTTGTATAAAATAATGTTTATACAGTTGTTAAATAACATGAACTTTGACAAACATGAAGTCACCAGTAAACCACATCTATGTATCCTACATTTCATAAATTACATACTGCGTTTCAAAACTTTTAAGGCTTGTGATTTCAGGGCAGAGCAGCTGCTCTGTTAAGAACCTTAGGGCTTTTTGGTTGAGGGTGTTAGACACTAACGGCACATTAGCGCAAACAAAAGGGCTGCATATGACAAAGTACGTCTTGCCTGGAGATTGAAGGAGTTTGACGTTCATTGGTCTGGGAAACGTGAGGTTCCAGAGTTAGTTGGGTAGTTGTGCTTTTTACCACGCAACTTGCATGCAGACGGCAGCATATACATATGCTAATTTAGTGAATATGTTTAACTTTTTAACTCGCTAATATATATATAAGTAACCAGGTTATTTTGTTTAATGTGCATAATTACACAAAATCTGTTTATTTTGAATCTGTTCTTTTGCTACCGCCATGCACAGCGCTGATAACACACATATCCCCTGCTCTTAGTTCCCTGCCATGGCTTCCTGTTACGTTCAGGACTGATAACTGAGTTCTCCTACTTACATATAAGGCACTTAAAGGTCTAGCACCTGCCTACCTGCCTACCTAACAGAACTAATTCAAGTTTACAAGCCACATCATCTGCTCAGATCGCAGAATGCAGGTTTCCTTGTCATTCCACATAATGTATGAATAAAGTTGGGGGTAAAGCATATTGTGGAATGGTTTGCGGTTTGAGAGCTCATATTTGGGATGCTGACTGAAGACCTGTTACTTCAGTTCAACTTACTCACAATTTGATACGTAACACACCCTAACCATGGCTGCTGGTGCTGCTGTACATGTCATTTGGTCTACTGTGCTTGTGCATTAGTGTATCTATGCATGTTCTGACCCTCCATCCTCCCTGCCTTCCCTCGCACATGTCCGGACGGTGCCTGGGGTGGGCCCATCTGAGTTGGAGTTCTGGTTCAGTTCCATGGAAGGGTGACATTGTAGATGTGACTTACAAACTCTAACATCATGGGTGCAGATTTTAATCTGCCACCCAACACAGGCCGGCATGGAGAATTAAGTCATTGATGGACTTTGGCTGTGACCTCGACCACAGTTTACGCCTTGCTTTTAGTGAGGATGCCATTCTCATTTTTCTCTAATGTTAGCATGCCTGGGGGCTGGGGGGGAGGCT
>JAODJX010000119.1:19781444-19793865 GCA_026776945.1 Isichthys henryi | reverse complement strand
AAGCAAGGCCTTGCCAGTGTCATGGAAGAGCTTCAGGAGGCAGAAGCTGAAGCAGAAACTGCTTCAGATGTGTGCTGGCGGTCATGGGGAATGTGTTTGGTGGGGCGGTTTTGCTGCCGTGCTTTTTAGCAGAACATGAGCCCCTTATATTAATAAAGTGGGTTTGAGGTTCTTGGTACTTTTGGCAGCTGGATGCTTGTTTACACCCAGTTTTAGGATAAATGCGATATGATGTGCTTACGTGCCTGGCCTACATGGGTGGAACTTGATAGGGTCTCTGTTTTGCTTCCAATTTGAAAGGCGAAGGAGGGGGTCAGAGCGGGAGAGGGGGATGGATCCTGCCTGAGGGGTCCGTTCAAGGCTCTGTGCCATGCAGCATGCCCCCCCACCAGGCTGCATGTCAGACGTGTTTGGAGCGACATTTCCAGAGCCAGAAATCCTCATCTGACTGGCATTAGGTTACTGCTATCCTTTGCGGAAAAACGGCACAAAATGCAAAACTAGGAGAGCACCCTGTTGCCGCCATGGAAACACGCAATGGTGCGCAAAACTCCGGCTGGGAGATAAGCCAGCGATAACGTGTGCGGCACAGGGCAAGGAGAGCCCTCTCATGGCGTCCGCTGTGGGCTTTGATTGATCGCGGCCTCCCGTGGTATTGGATTTCTCGAAAAAAGGCCTTGTCTTGCCTCCAAAGTTTCATAACACGCTGCTGCTTCAGGATATGTGTTGCTTTCCGCTTGCCAGATCTGGAGATATTCAGCGGGCGCTTGGATAGGCTGCCGCCCACTCAGAAATTGAACTGCCTATGTTGATCATGCTTACAAGGTCCATTGTTTGCAGAAAGCTGTGCCAAAGACCACAGAGGTCAAATTCACTCTCAAGTTTTCCACTTGGCTTTGTAAACTAGTTTATAATTACTTAATACGCATCGTAACTCTTGTAGTATAGTACAACGTGCGATCCATTCATCCATCCGCCTTTCATACTGCTTGTCCAGTACAGGGTCGCAGGGAGTCTAGGACTTACGCTAGTCCATTACAAGACATGGTATAGCATCCTATTATTTATCGAATTACTTTTTCTCTGCGGGAGGCATAAATGAAAGCTGCTCTTGGCATGTGTTCAATTTCTCCCGAGAATTTCCAGTTCCTGCCAGGCCACTGTGGTCCGTCTAATGAAACCTGAACCTTGCAGTAATTTGGATAAATAAACAACAGCACTATGAGGTTTGGCCCCTCCGGCTATTAGCCACGATGCCAGCCAGTGCATCCTCTGTCTGCACAGCAGGTGAGACTAAACTGTTTTAGAACAGTTTAAATGAGGGAAGGTGAATATTGAGGAAAACAATAATTGAAATGAGCACTTCTGCCTCTTAAACAAGGCTCCTTGCCCCCCCCAGTCATTTCATATGTAGGCAGTTCTCAATTCACGTTCGTAACCCTTACGTAAGTCAGATTTAATGTAAATTGGATTTTCCTTCTCATACTACACAAGACACCGTATAACAAAAAGCACATAAGCCAAACATTGTACTCACAATCGTACTAAATTAAATGAAAAGATAAAACGTAAATATACTTATAGGTGCATGTCTTACGTAAACTTTATGTATCGTGGATAATTTTTTCCTGATTTAATGAAGTCAGCTATATGTAGGTCAAAAGCTGCCTGTACGTGTCTTAATTTACCTCTGGAACACCTGAGTTCGCTAACAAAGGGCTTGACTGTCAGTTAGCAGTTTAATTACTTGACTCAGCTGAGCTGCTGGAGGAGCAGCAAAGGCCTGCGATTCTTCAAGGAACGAGGTACAGGCACAGAGACCGAGGGCCCCAGCTAAGTGAGCGTCATGTGATGCTGGAATCTTCAATATGTACTGATTATACTCCCGTTAAGCCGTTTTTAGTGTCTATTGAACGTAAAGGCCTGGGATTTATTGGCTTCCTGGTAAATTGTCTGATGTCCGCGGTGTGAGCCGTGATCGACCGCTCATCTACTGTAGCATTTTGTCTCCCCTTCCTCTGCTCTCAGACCAGAAACAATGATCTTAGTGCCACTTTCCTCTTTTCTTTACTCCTCTCTCCTCCTTTGGAAATAGGACATCGGAGGACACATTCTATAAAATCTGTTTTGCAGGAGTCTTGCTGTCAGGAGAGACACTCTTTTTTTTCTATCCAGTTGCCAGGCTGCCTTTGTTGAATGTCCGTGTTAATGCTGCCTCTTATCAGTTTAATGACATGCCATTATTTATCAATGCGCTGGCACAGGGGCAGCCATCGTCTGAGGTGACTTCTCTTCATGCTTCTTTGCATTTACTGACTTGGTGTTTGTGACATAAATTCCATTCCGGAATCCAGTGTACATGTACAGTGGTGACACTGAGTGATTTCTATTTCGTTTATTTTTTTTTCCCCCCAGTGTGTTTACATAGGTGTCCGAAGCTTGCGGGGATGCGGCCGTAAAAACCTGAGCGTTTGCCTTTCAGTCAGATCACCAGCGGTGACTCACAAGTCCACTGAAGGTCATTGAAGTTTCAACTCAGTTTTGACCGAAAAATGCAATGCACATCTCATCCAGGGTGCAGAAAGCAATTAGAACACATTGGAAACAAAAGACAATAGATCGTTATACATGTAGAAGCCTACACTACTCCACCTACATGTATTTCCACAGGGTGGGTCCTGATTATCTGCTCGTCTAGAAAAAACTCCCTTGAACACCAGTCTGTGGGATGTGGGATTCACCCTGCCCGAAAAGGGCCTTGATGTTCACCATATCACTGACCTGTCACTGACGAGATCAGATTTTCCCCTGAAGGGAGGAACCCTTTGTTACTGTTAGAGGTACCCCCCAGAGCACAGGCCAGACACGTACAAGGAATCAATACCCTATGAGTGACTGCTTGAAATACAATGGCGTGTTCTGAAAATCCCCTGCGAAACGTTTATCTTCTCTGGCCAGATTGACCTTTAGTGTTTGCATGTGTGTCCAGCCTCCCAAAATAATGTTTAGCGTAAGATGTTTGTAATTATGGTGAGAGCTTCCAGCTAGGAGGTTTCTCAGCAGGAAAAGGAGAGGCACTTTCTCAGCTGCTGGTCACAGTTCTCTGCTAATCAGCCACGTCATCCTCACACATGATATATTTGTAAATAGTCCATCTTTCCTCATGATGTTTGGCCCCATGACACATGATAAGCTAGAATGTGAGAGCAGGGCAGGTTCATGCTGGGAGACATTGGTGAGAGTTAGTCAGTCTGAATGTCGGAGAAGTGGGGGGGGGGACTGGACAGGACCAGGATTTAATACCTGAATGACCCAGATAATAATAAAAGCTACTAGAATTTCCCTGGGATCAGAGGTCACATGTGCACTGACTCCTGGGACAAAGACACTGATTTATTTTTTTTTCATTAGGAGGGAAATTGCTTTTTTTTTTTTTTTTTAACAGACTCGCAATTATTAGACACGAAGGAGTAACACTGCTAAATCCATGGGTTTATTACATAGTAGTTAAGTTCTTGCAGTAATTGATCTGAATATTGAACCCAAGATCAGATCTTAAGGTACTGCAAGCCGAGACAACAAATCATCCAGCATGCATTCAGAATACAAAATGAATCACTCATTCTGCCCGTTCAGCTTTTCCTTCTGTTCAGTCATACAAATGATTTCCTCTGGTTTTCCTGGATGAATGGCAGAAAACAGAGTTTTCTTCCCGGGTCGAGTTTGTTCCTGTGAATTTCTGTATGATATTAAATATTGATCCTTCAGGGATTACACTGGTAGCTGAGTTAGAAACTTCTAGCACTCTGTGTATGGAGTATGTATGTATGTGTTCAGCATGGGTGTCATTTAAAAGGAGTGCCCCCTAGTGAAATGTATTGTCATTTTCCCTGTTCTTTTTCCTGGCTTCCTTCCATTCTACATGACCTCTGACCCAACTGTGACAGACCTGGATACAGAACCGTGTATTAATTAGAGTGATTAAAGTTGGTAGTGGGTTACTATCTGATTGCTGGGTAATTTGAGGATTGTATCGATGTTTCCAATCGGACACCTGAAATATTAAAAAAAGAAAACGTGTATTTTCTATATGGTCTAGGCTGAATTTTTGTAGTGGTTTCAGTCAGGTTTGATTGTTGCATGCTGGGAAAAATATTGGTCATCCACGTGACCACACCTAAATGGGGGTGGGGTGAATATTCAGTAGAAAGTAACTAAGTCCATCATGCATTGCACATTCTCACTGATGTGGTGGTGATGAATATATAGAATGGAGCCGTTAATACCTTTACAGTAAACAGAAAAATTGATAATTTGGAAAAGCAAACTGGCGAGAGATGATTAAATAGACCGAGCAGACAAAATATACCATTCTGTGTTAGGAGGTCTGGGCCATAATCTGCATGATTTCGTAGTTCTGCTGATTCTGGGGAAGGTCCAAACAGAAGTGTAACTGATATGATTTACAAGGTTTCAGGCTGTCTTATATCTCAGCCTATGGAGGGGGGGGGGGAGAATAATATCTGCAGTAGCTAACAGCTGGAATCTAGGGAATGTGAAACCAAAGAAAATGATTGAGCCAGGATGCTTGTAAAGGTCGGGTGAGAAAAATCCCTAATATATTAGCTGGATCGAGCCTCCAAATCTGTGGAAGATGGTTTCTATAAGGAGGGGTGAGTTTCCTGGATGAGAATGTTTATGTGTGGTGATTTCAGGAAAACATTCCACTATTTTTCATTTCTGCTACTTGACTTTGTGCATAACAAGCAGCCGAGGCAGCAGACATGTGAGAGTCACGCTCTTGGCCACATTTGTCTTGCATTCATGCATTGCATCATACTCTCAGCCAGTCCGGGATGTTGGTCTTGCGGAGCGATGATCACAAGCCGATCTGGGAGTGAAAGGTTTGAGCTACTGGGTTAGATCTCTCCCGGTTTCTGGCAGCCCGCTGCACCTGCCCGCTGGGGAAGGGTTACCACTTACCTGGTTGGTATAGATTTGGTGGACGGCATGCTCTGTCCTTGGCTCAGGTTTGACTGGGACATGGGCTTGGCCAGGTTTGTTCTTTGCGTGGGCATAGCCTGTCACTCCTTTGGAGAACTGTGGTTTTAGCAGCCATCTTGTTTATGAGTGTGTTTAGCCTAGAGAGGGAATAATCTTGCCAAATGTAGTATTTAACAGGGGTGGTTATTTAATCCTTTAAGGGAAATCTGAGCCGTAAGAAATCTGAGAAGTTATTTAAAATGCCAGTACCTCCTCTGATGAATGGACTACATCTAAGAAATGAATTAAATGAAACTGTGCATGTTAAAAGTCATGGACCATGGTGTTCTGCATGTTGGCACACAGCCAGGTTGCTAGACCATTCGAAATCAAAGGTCATATGCGAATACAAACTGGATAAATATCAGCATAAAAGCATGAAAGCGATAGGAGGAACGTTTTAGTTAAACAAATATAAACAAACATAATGGCAGGAAGAGCTGATTTCGCCTTGCTATGCAGTTTGCCAGCCATGGTGAGGCAACAGGCTGACATTGAACAAGTGCTGTTATTGTTGCACAATTGTTGGGGAGGGTGGGGGGAGAGGAGTGCCAAGCTCCTCCTTGGGTCTGAATGGACCCACTTTGGTTGCAGCTGACCTGCCACTGCTGTTTGGACCCGAAATGCCATGAAAGGTGTCCCGAGGAGCAAGACACCTTTCTGTCAGTTGTGACATCAGCACTGCCTCAAAAATCCACACTAAACCAGATTAGTGTGCGTTGTCAGTCACTGCCGAGACTAACCCACCGCTTCTTGGTTCTCCTTGAGTGGAAGCGGGGCGTGATTGACGGTGCACTGTAAATACCCCCCAGGTCAACCCCTCCAGGCTTAGTTTACGTCATCATCGTATGTGGCTGAATTGGTATGTTGGCTTTTCTGCAAGTTCAGCTGTGAAGCATCACAGTTATCATAAAGTACTTGTATATCTGAGGGTCCATCTGATTTCTGCTCTTATTCAGAGGCCTAATCTTCTCTCGCAACTCATATGTTTATCAGTAACTCTGTAAAACCAGAGAAAAGGTTGTTTGACATATTCTATTACTTTTGTATGATTCTTTTATGTGAACCGTAGCTACACATTTGATATAGTTATTATAGATATTTCTTACTGTTAGTTACCATCCTCAAGGGTACAATAGAGGGGCCCTGTTGGGGGGCGCAGCCCAGGAAACCCACATCTCTCTCTTGAAGTCCTGCGCTTCCTCCATCACCTGCTGGCATTTTACGCTGCAGTCCTCTGCTTTTCGAACATCCCTGTAATCATGCCATTTGCTGAAATTCACTCGCTGTTGAACGTAAGACTTCCTGGAGAAAATGGACAGACATTCCACATGTTATAAAGCAGCTATCCACACCAAAAATGGCTCATTTCTACAAGACAACTAATTGGAAATAAAGGTAAAATTATGGCCTCGGAGGTACACAGAACTTTTGTTTCAATTTTGAATCCTTAGAGAACTTTCTTGTATGAGAAAGTATAATTTGCACCTTGCAGCATGATTCCGCAGCTCCTGCTTAACATGAAAGCAACTTCAAGTTCAACCTTAGAGGGGGCCCTTTTCTGTGTCTCTTTTTTCCAAACTTTTGTGTTAACCTGTAGAACCCTCTGTTTAATAGCCCCCCTGCTGGGTGGCTCACATCTATTCAAATGCGGCTTGCAGAACAGAAGCATGAAATTTATCAATACGGTATTCATGGGTCATTGGTGTCCATAGTGGGCTCCCAGCTTTCAGCTTTGGTGGTGCATTTAAACAGGAGTGCAGAGTGGCAGGGGCCCCCTCCTCAAGCTTGGCGTCAGGAGGCGGTGCCTGCCCCGGGAGTCCCTAGCGTCTGACAGACGTCTACCAAGGCCTCCAAAAGGTGCTCTGGGGAGGACCACAATACTGCCCACATCGATGACAGCACTCAGTTTAGAAAGAAAGTAGAAAACATCTAATTTTACACTGCAAAGGATATTAAATAGTAAAAACAGCTTTGGAGGGGTAGATATATAACAGCTGGACCCCCCCATTCAGATTAACGAAAATACATTTTTTATAATTCAAGTTTAAAAAAAAAAAAAAACGTTTCGCTGAATACATTGAATGCAAATAGTTCTTTCTTGAAAATTTTTCAAATTATGTATTTATAATAATATTCAGAACTTCCTCTCTTACGTTTGTTGACTGACATCACATTAAATCACATCAATAGTTTTGTGTGAGTTCCACGCTATTCATAGGTAGGACATCGCAGTCATTGCAGTATTATTGCTACAGTCACCATATTGTGTATGTCTAAGCCTGCTTAAGAAAACGTGCGGTAATTAGCTTCACTCAGGCCAACCCAGATATAATCCAGACCCAACCATCAGTCATTGTCTGCATCCGCCAGTGTCACGATGAAGTGAATCTGGAATTCGGGATCATCCAGTAAGTTAGGGACGCGGGACTCAGTAGAGGTCATCTCTGAACGCACTGCACCTACTCTTTGGGACGAATGACCGCCTTCCAGCATTCTGCCATGCCTCTTGTCTCTTGGGGAAATGCATGGCAGTAAAACAGGGGTTTATCTGTTATTGTGAGCGACACCTGAAGTTCCATAGCACCACTGTCCACTATCTTAGATTTACGCCCAGTGATTGGGTGGCCTTATAATGGCTGCAATTCTTCAGTACGCAGTATCCTCTTCCCATAATCCCTCTGGAGGACGCGCTACCCACCATCCTTTTCTGAGACACACTGAATTGTCCATGAGGAAGCACATTCTCTTAAACTGATTTATAATGACCTCTGGCCACAGGACAGCATTTTATTCATCATTTTTTTCCCCCCAAAAATTCACAGTCACCATCAACCATCCCACTCCAACATGGAAAATCTGCTTCATTTCACCGCTCCGGCTGCGGGTTCCAAAGCCACGTGACACATGTAGGGAGGGGGGAACGTGGACCCCACACTGTCCTGCGGGCACCAGCCATCTGCAGGTGATGTTGTGGAAAGGCAAGTGACAGAGAAAGCCAGCCATGTAACCTGACTGTACTGCAAAGGGAATCCCAGAAGGAAAATGAGATACTGGGTGTGTTCGTTTATCAGAGAAACAAATTAATGAATGAACACATTCATTAGCTGGGACAAAGGGAGACTAGGTACTCAGGAGGACGTTCCATATCATATACTTTCTCAAATCCCAAATACCTCAAGTAGCTATCCTACATTTAAAACGGATCTCCTGGAGTAATTTTGTCCATATACCACATCTAAAGTACAACAGCAATGCACTCTTTGGAAATTTTGTGCTATGGCAGATGTTACCCAGAATGCCACATCTAAGGTACAACAGCAGTGCACTCTGTGGAACTTTGATGCTATGACAGATGTAACTTAGAATAGCCACATCTGAGGTACAACAGCAATGCCCTTTGTGGGGCTTTTGTGCTATGACAGATGTCACTCAGAATGGCAACGTCAACTACAGCAGATGATGATGATCCAATCGCGGTCCTTTTGTTCTCCTGTGGCACGGGGTGGATGCTGTGCAACTCTGCAAGTTATCTCCATCTTCTTTAGGAGATGTTGCGGCATCTTCTCCTGTGCTGACACCCGCTTGTTCTGCAGACAATGCTGAGTACCACGTGATGGACCCGTACAGCCACATCACACACAGCTGAATGAGCTCTATACACATGGAAGTTGATTCACTCAAAGTCAATTTCCTACTGATGGTTGATTAATTGAAATGATTTTAAATATAAAAAAACATTTATTCTGGAATTGAATGCAATTAAAAGGTGTTTCCAAGGCCATATTTAGGGGGAGGCATTTTAATAAAACTGTAAGAAATATTAGCGCAGATTTATGGAGATATAGTTGCCTGAGAGACCAATTTGGACAGATTCCTTGGGGAGGCAGGCGAGATAAAACAAATTGAATTTTTACATTCCGATTTCCTCTCTGCACCAGCAGAGTTTTTGAGAGCCTCCGACGTTGTGGTTCAGCCGGAATATGGCCTGATGTGCAGCATTGTGGGCAGGGATGGAGTTACCTGCCGTTTCATTTTTGGGGAGGTCACAGGCTCCAGCTTGCTGTAGGAATTAAGCGTCTTAAGGACTGTAATGTTAATATGCAGCGATAGTGACTCGTTAGCGATGTTTTGAACGTAAACGTGACCACGGGACAGGAGTGCTGGTTAAGGAGCGAGAGAGTCATTGTTCTTTTTCCTGTACTGGTGCATTGTGGGGATGGGAAAAAAAATCATGCTTGAGGTCAAATTTATGTTGCCATTTTGGAGGGAAAAGCAAATAGAGAAAAACCACAAACAAAAAACAATCACATTTTTTGTTATAGTGGTCTGGAAATAGAAGAATCCAATTCAAAGTGTACACTGGGAGCAGGAGATGAGAGAAATTAATATGGGTAATTACTGTCACCTGCTTGTCCCTTGTGAGAGAGACATGACTCTGCCCCCTAATACCATCAAACAAACTCGTCTTGTTCTCTTTTAAGCTGCCAGAGCTCCATAGACCTTTGTGATGCTTTGTTTGTCCATGAAGGAGTGAGACAGATCTGAAAGGGAGGGCACATAAAAGGCCAGTGTGCCGCCGATATGCCTGAGATACAGATGCACCATTTACCACATGGACCTGTTCAGCAGTAACACTGGGTTCCCCCTCAGGGAAAACGATGCTCAAGCTGCCCTCTCAGTGACCCAGAAGTGATTTCTTCCACTTAGGGGGCAGGACATAACACCTGAATGATAGCCAATAAGAATGCTTCAAATAATTTTAAGTGAATATGCATAAATCAGAGGAACCAATGAAAAGGGGGAGTGTGTCAGTAATTTACATATTCTCTCCAAGCTGTGCTCTTTTCTTGGGGTTCTCTGCTTTTCTCCTGCCATTCAAGGACATGTGGTTAGTGAATTAGTGTCACATAATGGCACATGGTGTGTGATTGTGTGTGTGTGGTCTGTGATAGGCTGGCATCCTTTTCAGGCTCCAGCCTCCTGAGAAGTTGGATGATAGACAGATGGATGGGAACCATATCACTTCCTGAGTGGCTCCTTTTGGCCCAGTGTTGTGGTGGCTGTGGCCTGGAACAACCTGGCTCATAAAAGATGCCGTCAGCCATCGTTGACTTCCATCTGTGCCCTAGGTGAAGCTGTGACTCACCAAGCTAAACCTGGAGTGCATTACCTGCTGATGAGTGGTAGTAAAATTTCACTTCATTTAGGTGTGGGAACAGACATGTGTTCTGAAGTTGAAATTATTTTTTTTTCCAGAAAGGGTTTGGAGAGAAGAAACTGAGAAGGAGCAGAGGAGCATTGCTGTATTAATAGGTGCATGGAAAGTCAAATATGTTATGAAAAAAAAACAATCTATCAAACAATTAAATAATTCAACGATAGTGTGTTTTCCAGATGCACAATAAAAGCCATGTGCATTTGCGTCTAACTGAATATGTTCATAAATGAATAAAAAAATCTTTTTTTCTCATCACGCCACATAAAACAGGCATCACTACAGCGGAGTTATAGCTGTTGTATTTCACAGAAATGGGAAGTTTTTCAGTCATTACCGTATCTAGCATGGAGGGGAGGGTGACTGATGTATTTTTAAATTATTTATATAAGCACTTCTCAGCCTGCCCTGTTTGCCGAATACGCCCGTAAATGGTCCTGTTTCGTCACAGCCGGTAGGTGGAGATTCCCACCGAAAACAAACAAGAAACAGATGAAATTATTACCAATACAATAAATGTAGTTCAAAATGGAAATCCTGAGGTCATTATTGGGGGTGGGAGTGAGATAGACTGCCTGTAAAGAAAAAAACAAAAAAACATGGAAAGTGGTGGTTGAATAGGGGTGATTGGGTTTCCACCAATCCCTGTCTTCTCCCTTCAACCCACACTTTTAATGCCCAGAATTCCCCACCCTGGGCTAAACTAAGTGCTTAGCGTGGCACTAGCAGAGCAGGAGAGGTCTGCTGCAGCCATAAAAACCACAGGGAGCCCTGCTTGCCTTCCTCAATCACCATTTCATCACTTGATCAGCTCAGAAGCTGATACCTAATCTATCAACGGCAGGGAAATTTCCAGAAACGGAGACCTGAAGTCAGTGTCATACAGATGAATTGGGGTCTGTGGGGACGGAATCAGGCCTAGTCCCCCGTGGTCACAGGATTTGGTGCTTCTTGTTTTGGGTTTTATCTGCCATGTCATCTCATGCCCCTGAAGTAAATCACTTTCTAAAAGGAAGATCTGGATACTGTGGTACTCAGAGGCAACTTTTCCAGGCCTCGGGCTGTTAGAAAGTGGGCATTAGAGGGCAGGTCCAGAGGTCTTCATAGCTATAAAAAAAAAGTCTTCTGAAGAGTTAATAAACTTTCAAACTAAAACTGAATTATTTGCTGTATACATGTTCTGATTTCAGAGCGGCTTGTATGCGGGTGTGTGTGCGATAAGAACTCTGGTGTGCAAGGACTACATGCCTACTTGTTCTACTTATTAATTAGTGACTCATTACACCTGAAACATAAGGTTACGGACCAGACAAGATTTCAACGAACCAATTAATAATTGAAAAATCACAAAAAAACAAAGAAAAAAAATAAATAATTGGACATGACTATGGTTGGGTTCAAAGTCATTCAGCAGATGGTGGTGATATTGTAATATTGTGTAATTTCAACATCGATGTCATAGCATAAAACACAAGGTTGGTCGCTATTTGGAACTATCTGATGTTGTCTGATATAAAACAGGAAAGCCTGTGGAACTCTTGGGGAATGTTTTAATGTAAGAAGTCCCAGAGCACATTTCTCTGTGCCTTGTCTCCACCTCACAAGCTTATGATTAGCCGCAGTAATTTTTTGCTTGCCCTGCATGAAACCTCAAGCTCGTCCTCTCCAAGGTGGGGTGCGGCTCACCCAGATGGTGTCATGGACCCACAGGCCTAAAGAGGGGTGACATTTTCTGACGAAACCACTGGCAACCCAAGGTGTGAGACAGAGTGGAGCTAAACAGCGTGGATAAGAGTTAGATGGTGCTTCTGGAGAGTTGAAATCACCACTGGCATTCAGCCGGGGATCAACACGAAGAAGAAAATGAATGCACGGTTCAATTACATACAAATAAGCTGTGAGAGACAAAACACATAAAATATACAATGAACAGTCTACTAGACTGGTAGGTATAATGTCAGACTGACATTACCAACCAGCGTGTCAGCATCCAACATCACAATATTCTCCTCCTACATTTTGATTATGTAATTTGAAACTGAAGGATCGAAATAGCTAGCTTACGTTGTACTATTTTGTATGTAGTTAGTTCTGATATATATATATATATATATATATATATATATATATATATATATGTGTGTGTTTTATTTAAAAATA
>JAODJX010000119.1:19738747-19754348 GCA_026776945.1 Isichthys henryi | reverse complement strand
CTGGGTTGTTCCCTGCCTCGTGCCCATTGCTTCCGGGATAGGCTCCGGAGCCCCCGCGACCCAGTAAGGATAAGCGGCTTGGAAAATGGATGGATGGATAAGCATTAAGGATGCTTTGTACTGAATTATGAAGGCATACTGTGTATAGTGAATTATAGATGAGACCTTCACAACACGTTCATAATGCATAATAAACATGGAAATATTTTTTATTGCCATGTTTATAATGCTTTATGAATGCATTATAATGTGTTATGAATGTACTCACAGATTCTCATATACGTGGCATTTACAGGAAGTGTTACCCAATTTCCCTCAGCAACTGGGAGATTTAGGCCACATAAGAAAGTAGAGTTCCTTCAAGTCCCCACGTAGAAGCTATATTTTACCATCACCAGGTTCCCGTCTTTGCTCATGGTGATTAGCTGGACACAGGATACCCCACCCCCAAGAAGCAGAAAGTGATGATTAAGGAACTCATCTCTGAGACCAGTTACTGGCTCATACTGCCGTCTGTTTGGCTAGAGGACTATAGCTGTCTACCTTATTTATTACGCGCGCATTGCCGATCCCTGTATTTTTCCAATTACTCGTGCTGTTGACATTTTAATTGCCTCCCGTGTGCTAGCTTCTTTAGACGCAACTCGCTGCTCCTCAGCATAAATTGGAACAGGGTGCTTAAATGTCAGGAGGTATTGACTGAAACTGACTTGGGGGCCTTTTCAGTGGATCAAGTGCTTGAGTGTAATTTCAAAATTAAATGACTTTGCTGAGTGGATACCCCGGGATTCTGCCTGTGTTCAGAAGGCTACTTCTTCTGTCACCATTCCTTGCAGTTGCAAAAAAAGAATAGGTTCATTTCAGTTTATAAATTGGAGATTAAAGCCACATGCAGAATATAAATGTGCTATTTTTTATAAGTACTACATTTTCCAGAATTTTGGAATAATCCAGATTATAAGTCCTTAAATTGTCTCAGATCATGGAGTTGATATGTCATTGAACATACTTTTGAATATGCCATTAGGCATGCCTTTGGGTATGCCACTGAGTATGTTATTGAGTATGCCACTAAGCATGCTATTGAACATGGCATTGAGTATGCTACTGAGCATGCCATTGAGTATGCCACTGAGCATGCTATTGAGTACGCCACTAAGCATGCTATTGAACATGGCATTGAGTATGCTATTGAGTATGCTACTGAGCATGCCATTGAGCATGGCATTGAGTATGCTATTGAGTATGCCACTGAGCATGCCATTGAGCATGGCATTGAGTATGCCCTTGAGTATGCTATTGAGCATGCAGTTGGGTATTACATTGAGTGTGCCTTTGAGTATGCTATTGAGAATGTCATTGAAGATGCCTTTGTGTTCAGATGTTCACACAAGAACGTCACAAGTGGAGCAAATTTGGACAACAGCCACAATTGTTTGGTGGGATTGAAACCACACCACAAACCATAAACCCTCTTCCCAGATGGCAGTGCATGGCTGTTGAGCGTATTGTGGCCTGTGTCACAGGCTGTTTCAGTTTATGCTTCTTCCATGTCAGTGTCCTGGTTCCCATAGTGGTTGCCATTGTCAACCTGTCAAAGCTTCACATAAATAAAAATGGTCATTTATCCTCCATATATCCACCTTGTAATCACTCTGCACAAGACTAACACCGCTAGCCGTTGATACTGCAGCAGAACTCCCACATGCCATCTTTGGTACACCCCCCCCGGCTTCCTGTGGCTGTAGCATGCCTTTTGACTGTCTGCGATGTGCTAAATGCATATAGCACCCTTTACATGGGCTCGTCAAAAAACTGTAAAAAGTGGCTGTTAGGAGGCTTTGCTGGGGCTGATGGACCTTTTGAAATAGAGACTTCCAGACTATGTTTTTGAAAAGTGCAGTTGACGCTTCTACATGGTGGGGGTTAGAGGCACAAGCCCCCCCCCACAATCTGGAAAAACGGCACAAAATGTTTCAGTTCCCTTGGTCCCCTTTGTCCGCTTGGCGAGCGAAGCAAGTTTGTGAGTGGAGGAGAGTGAAGCGATATGAGAAATGCGAGATGCAAGATCACCGCCAGATTTCACCTGTGTGGCTGCATTTGTGAGTCACTAAAGTTTATGTGTGTTGTCTGCTGGCCTTCGCGCATTGTCTGCGGCTTTCACAAAACTCCCAAAAAATTCCAGTTTAATTGAATATATCGAAAACCACGATGGGAAAAGCCACGATGCCGAAGGGTCGACTGTATTATGCTCAGGTAACATCACTAAAAGTGTGTAATGAATGAGTAATGAGAGGAAATGCTAAGACGCTTATTTGTAAAGGATGAGGACATCAGACAGCCCAGAGATGTTTTATTCCCATTCTATCCCACTACACTCTCTCTTTGTCATTGTGCTGTTGTGATGCATGGAGAGGAAGGGCTGAAAACCCCAGTGGACTGAAGTGTAATGAAGTCTGAGGAGAGCATGATTCAGAGGGATGGGTCAGTGCGAGTGGGGCATTGTGGGACACAGGTGGGGAGAGCACAAGATTGTAAAGAGGGGCCACTGAGAATGGGGTAGCGGCTGAAACTGAGCCTTATGGGTAAGGCTCATAACTAAGGTTACAGCTGTCAATCAAAGTAAGATTTGCTCCATCAGGATTGGAGACAGGTGCATGTGAATTTGGGGTAGGAGCATGGAGTAAGGAATTTATTAGACCTCAAGAAATTCAACAAATTGGCAAATCAACAAATTACCTCACACCTCCGGGTTAGGGGGTTGGACTCTTGGGGGTTGGTTCATTTACAATTGAGGGTTAAGACTTGATTTTTTACAGTGTTCCAAAAAGTGCAGAAAGGACAAAGCTATCAGAAAGAGGGTATGGGCTATTCCAAGGATTTATTACACAAATCCTGCTGAGTTACAGTCTGCACTAAAAGGCTTAATCTTAAGACTCAGTAACTGGGGAATGGAGGCACAAGACATTAACAGACTTCCCTAGGTAGGGATAATTGCTTCATTGAGGACGTTGCTCTCGCTGCTCTGCAGTAGCCGGTCAACACCCATACTACACAGTCGTGACACAGTCATTGTGTTAACAATCACTTAGAACCTATATGGTTCTATCAACAGTCACTTACTGTAGAACCTATAAGGTTCTCTCATCAGTCACTTTGAACCTATAAGGTTCTGTCAACATTTGACTATCCCTTTTCTGGAATATTCTGAGTGATGCATCTGGCAATATCAGACAATATTTCATACGCACCAAGTGGTTCACAAAATATCATGGTACAGATTCGAGGTGTATAAAAGAAATCAAAAACAGACATTATCTGGTCATCTTATGTGATAAGAATTCCTTTCAACTGAAAGGGTTTTTTTTTTTTTTAGAAAAAGGAAGCTGCTGAAGAAAGCAAAATTCTTCTTTGAACCAATTTCTCCCCTGTGTTTCTGTGCATAATTTGAATGTTCCCTGTGGTTGAATTCAGTGGTTCAGGGATGATGGGATTAAACGGTACCCCAGAGCTCACATGATATATTTGACAATGCATGTCATTGCACAGTCTCTTTCCCTTTAACTTTGTTCATTTCATTACAGCAGAGGTGGGGGCAACTGTTCTCAATCATAAAAGCACAGTATTAGATTTCTGTTACGGTGCCTGGCATGCAACCATTGAAGGAGCGGCAGAGGGGTCGCACTTGTCATGCTGACTTCAGCGGTACGACCACATTTCAGCCAATCTCTGCTCTCTGAGTGACAGGGACAGAAGAGTGCCTGACATTCTATTTGTTACTCATCACTGCAGAAATTTAACCTCGAAATGTCTAACTTCAAATAAAAACCATCAAAGGTTCAAAGTAGGCAGAAACTTAAGCAGCGGGAATAACAGAGTAGTAGGCTGCGGTTAATGGAACAGAATGCAGTCCCTAACAATCTGTAAAAATGGGAACTATTAATGATCCTGTATAATTAAATTAATTAGACTTGCCTCTACTTCTTCATAAATTTTTATGGCTCTTGTTCTGGGCAGTAGCAGTCTAAATGGTATGCTTTTATGAGATCGTTAGTTTGGATTTAGCAAAGACAGGTATGCCCTCTTAATTTACCGGGTATCTCTCAGCACATGACAGAGGGAATTGACTCTAAAGCAGTTTGTGATATTACACATTAGACTTGCAAATATAGCTGAGTAAAGCTCTGTTAAGGACATACAACTGCAGACAGCTTGGAAACAAGGTGAGGTACAAAACAAGCTTACAGACAAGGAGCCCACTGTCATTTTCTAAAGTTAGCTTGGTCAAAATAATCAGGGTCTTAGAAAATATGCGTTTGGGTTTTATTTACTCCTAATTTAGTTTCTGCAAACAACATCTGATTTCAGAAAACCCAGCAAACTTGCAGGGAACCAAAAACCAAGTGAAGCAGGATTTGATATATGCACTGAAGTCAGCACTGCACCAGTGTCTGCCAAGATGAAGTCATCAAGCATCCAAACAAGTGGGTTGGACTGAATCAGTTCAAGCGCTTGAGAAGCAGTGTTAGCGGGCAGAATGTAGCTAAGGAAGTGCCATCGACGTGATGTAGCAGTGATGTAGTTCGGGCAGCAGGAATGAGAGTCTGGCGCTGGGGCCATGAATCATACAGAAGTGAAACTCCTTTGTCTATCGATCCAGCCAGGATGGGATCCCTCACACCACGGTGATCTGCGTGTAGGAAGGGCATGAATCCCTGAACATGAACAGTCACTGGCATTGATTTTTATTTTAAATGATCAGTCAGTTCATGGAAACTCCACAAACAGCATTTAATCATTTAGGGGAAAATTAACCGTCATTTCAAATCCCGGAAGCGAGTGGGAAACAAAAGGCAACATCATGAATTATTTAGCGGCAACAGGTGGGCGGCATCTGTCCATCAGCGGTGTTTGCATCTGCTGACAAAAGGGGCTAGATGTAAATCACAGGATCCTGGCCAATTAATGGGATGGGAGGTGCCTGTTTCCTGGAAAATGGTTTTGATTGACAAGACTGACATCTACATCCTGAAGCATGAGGGGAGTTTCCTGTTAACCTGACCAAGTCTCAGTTGACTGTGGTACATTTTGGGAGGTGGTAGCCTTGAATATCTAACCTTCGACATCATGACGCATCCTCATCGATCTACTGCAAGACCTTCAATCAGCCGCATACATCCATCTGGATGACAGGCTGCTTTCATCTGTGTTAGTGTTCCAGGTCTGATCATGAGGATGACTTCATTGGCTTCTGGGATTCTGCTGTGAAGACCATCCATGCTTCTGCTCATCCCTGTTGAGTCTATTTAATTAAGGGAGGGATGGTGAAATTGAAGCGAATAAACACAATAAAGCGAAACAGAGAAGATTAAAAGAATCCGAAGGGATCTGTAGACTGCTGATCTCAGAGCGTCATTAATAATAAAAAAAAAACAAATAGCAAAAGAAAAAAAAACTGCCATTTCTAATAGGAATTAGACAGATTCAGTCTTGAAGGCTGCTGTTTGTCTCTTCTGACAGGTTTTAAGCATCTTGCATTTCCACAAATGACCCCAAAGAGATGGGGTGCGGTTGTCCGTTCAGGAACGGTGGTGAGGCAGCTCGGTATATATTGTCTTTATTCATGTCGCCTGTTGTTTGTTTTGTGTGTCGCACTGAAGGTTTTCCCTTCCTTCACCATCATTCCTGTAGCTTTCCCAATTCCTGATGCTGTGTCTGTTCTTCCTTTAATTCAGCACCTCTGTCTCCTTGCCCTCTCACAGAGCTGAAGAGGTGTCAACGTGTCTGTTTCGCTTCAAAGGTGGCAAAACGTCTTCTTGCTTCTCCATCCCGGTCTCCCCTGTGGAGATGGGTCGGGTCGCTCCAAGTCTCCTACCAACAATGTATCTCAGACTTCAAAGCAGGAATGTAGATATATTTTCCCAGTGTGAGGCAACTCAGGAAAGGAGTGGCAGGGAAACATCCACACCCTGCAGGGCTGGAAGTCTTTTGTCCAAAGAATTAGTTTACAGAGCAGCGCCTTCACTGGGGAGCCACGGTGTGGTCTCAATGGGCCGGCTGTTACTTGTGGTTCGAGACAGAACTCAGACTTTGAAACAAGACATCAGGCATCTCCTAGACAACATGAGCTTTTGCCTAAGTTGGGATGTTTAGGTACAACTATTAATTTTCTCCACTTTTGCTGCAGATCTGAAGGATCAGTTTGGAGAAAGTGTCACATGAAGAAGAAAATGACTTTCAGACCTATTTTGGAGGCAGGGGTGGCCTCTGATCGCCAGTCTAACATCAAAGAAAGAACTGTGAGTGCAGACACAATGGAACCCCCATATAAATATAAGAACACTCCCACTTAGGCATATGTGTACACATTAACACTGAGGTCTGATGGCCAATCGTGAATGAGTACCTCTAACATTGAAGCTCATTGTAGTGGTTTCAGTGCGGCGCTCATCAGTCTCTGTACCTGTGACTGGAAATTCGGCAGTTTGAGCCCCGGCCTCAACAGAATAGTAACGTCTATGGGCCCAGAACAAGACCCTGAACTGCCAGCTGCAGGGCAGGTTGCCTGATTTTCTTTCTTTCTTTCTTTCTTTCTTTCTCTTTCTTTCTTTCTTTCTTTCTTTCTTCCAGTGCAGCACTGCACACTGCCTCACCTCCATTATGTTCGGGCCCCTTCAACCATGTCATGGCAGCAGATTTCTCCATCAACACACCATCGCTCAGCAGCCCTATGCCAATGACAGGCCTCCACCAGGACTGTGCTCCTGAAGATTCCTTCCAGAGGAACATTACCTGCAGGCAGTCCCATGGCTCTCTGGATGGCAGAATGCCATATGCAGGGTCTTCAACTGCCGCAATCATTCCGCTGAATCCTGAGAAGAGCGATTCTTGTCAAACATCCTATCAGCACATATTACATCCTGACTTTCCTTGGAACATGGCAAGATAGAGATAGACTAGGCACATATCTCTCTGCTGCTGAATACATTTTACACCGGGGAATGAAGAAGAACCACAGTTTCAGGCTACCTTAAGTCCTCAGTCCTATTCACAGTATTTCTCATAAAAAAGGAACCGAATAACCCTGGAAGTGGTGTGACAAACCCATAAACCGTCCACTTTGTGGCACAGTGTCTGGCTCTGTTCTGTGTTGCTGGTTCAAATCTCATAGCTGGTGGATCAGTGCTTATCAGTGCTTATCAGTGCTGTTAACCCCAGTGGCTCCAGGGACAGTGTCTGAACCTCACTTGCATGTTGCTTTGGACAAAAGCATCCCATAAGTAAATGCATTGTAATTACTGTAAGCTTTATGTTAAACAAAGATTACAGGTGTGCAGCTATCCTGCAACCTGAGCCATTTGGTGGATGAATCACCTTAATGTGATGCGGGGGAGTTGGCATCAGGATTCAGGTAAGAGCCACTGTGCGTCCAAAGTATTAGCATAGCTTAGAAGCAACATTTTGGGAACGGCAAAGCACATTAGCCATGAGCAACACAAATGTTCCCAGGGTGGACTTGATCTCAGTATCCCACAATCCTCTTTGTTTCTTGCTTGAGGATAAACACCGGTGTCTCCATGTGCATTTGTGCATAGGTGTGTGTCCGCTCTGATTACTTCTCGAAGAACAGATATATACTTGGTAACTGTGAGGCGACCTGTAAATATCACTGACTCCACCATGACTGGGGTATGGGGTCACATGGTGTCTCAGAACCCCATTAGCAAACTGACATAAATCATATAAATGCAGAGTGATATCACAGGGGTGTCACATGATAAAATCCTCTGCCGCCGTCAAGCTGCTTTTTCTATCCTGAACCTTGCCGGGTCTCTTTGGACTCCCACGATGCCCCACTGTTTCTTCTCACGCTTTTTTAACCTATCAGTATTAAGTCTTTATTGGCCAGCCCCTGCCCCAGGAGGAAAAGGGCAGGTCTCTCAGGTCACTTTATGAGTGTGGCCAACATGTTATTTTCATTAAACATTTCACTTTGTGGAGACACATCTCCCCAGAGACACGGCGTCATATTACTCCGCTGCTAAGTAAAGTGCCATGTTTCCATTTATCTATGTATCCGCTGTTTCCATGTATCCGCTCACACAGACCCTAAAGCAGTGATGACTCATCATTATTAAGAGGAACGAATACATACCTATCCTGAGTGAGAAGCTACACCAGGGACACTGACAGTGACACCATGTGGGCTGGTTATTCAGAGGGGAATCATTAAAACGGGTGGAAAACGTACTTTGTGATGTAGAAATGTATTCTGTATTTGTGTGTTAGTGTTTTAATCATTCCACACCTCATAGCTCCCAATAAGATGAATATAAATGATACAGACAGGTGAATTTATTTATAGTTTCTAGAATATTCAATAGATTCTCACTGCATGAAATGAAACAGTATATATACTGCATATATATAGAAAGCATTATAGTTTTAACTGGTCATTCGACTCACTTTGCCTTCTATCTGTGATTAACTCAACGAACCCAATTCCAGGCAGCCTTCTGGCTTCCCGCTTGAAACCGGAGATTCATGCTTTGTGGTCTCTGTCTCTTAGGTGCCAAGACACCTTTCGAAAACTGTGCCTGCTGCTAATAGCCGTTGTACTGGGTTAGGGGCCGAGTGAGCTGAAGAAAGAACGCTGCATCATTCAACACAGACATGAGAATCCAGCTCGACCAGTGGAACAGAAGAACCTGGAGGAGCATTCCAGGAGATGTTTTAGGGGATCACTTGAGCTTTCTTCGATATCTCATTGATTTGTTTTCCAACTGTATGCTGTTTCAGAGTGTTGTAGGTATACTGTCTAGGACTTATGTCAGACTCTGGCGGGAGGGGGGCGTGTTCCTTTATTCTAATTGGTCAGATGTGGTTTTGATTGACAGATCCATGTGGTCGTGGTCTGTTACGCTGATATGACAGATGTGTTTCACAGATAGGGCCACGTGGGTGTATGTACCATTATGCTGGCATAGCTGATGTGAGTGGGGGGTAGGTGATCATTAGGAACATCTGTTGCCAAAGATAACTTAGAAAAATTAATGGAAATGAGTATATTTTTATTATTTGTTCCTCAAAGTGCAATATATCCTCACAGCAGAACATAGTCTGGTAATAGAGCATAGCAAAATCTCAAAGTAGGTCAAATGGCCAATGATATAGAGTTACCAGGTCACAAGTGAGTAATAACGAGGTCACTGTATACATTTTTAAATGCTGTGACCCTTACTTTATATTAGAAGATTAACAATTATGTGTTTCTCACTATGGGTGATTTTTAGTAATGAATGTAAAAATAATCTGTCTGGTTCTGGCTGTCCTTGAGCATGTCAGTGAAAGTACATTTTCAAACATCACAGGCAGCGGTGCATGACATCATAGAGGGGAAGGCAGGCGGCAGCCAGGGGTGAATGGCACATGACCGACGGATGTTCCGTAGGTCTACGCAAAACTGGATTAGCTTGTTTTTGTTGATCGAGCTCCGAGGCTGTGGGCAAACTGCTCTTTTCAGACAATGTTCCACATTTATTTGGTTCACACCAAGCAGGAATCAGGCACTGAAACACGGAGTAGGTTTGTACGTGCAGATTGTAGGTAGTACACTGTAGTTCTGTCCCTTTCCTGAACCTCAGCACGCCTGAAAAGGCAGGTAGACAGCAACGGGTGGTTTTACTAAGTGCCAGCAAGCCCTTCTTCACAGGCAGAAAGGCTATCCATGGGGTTATTGAACAATTCTGTATAATAACCAACGACACATTCAGGCGAGCGAAAACTAATACGCTGCTATCCATGGTAGGTGAGGATGACATTAGCGGTGTGAGGCTTACAGGGCTGCAGGGTCAGATCTCTGCTTATACATGTGAATTCATCCAGCACAGCAGTCCGGTCAGGGCCCAGCACCTTCGGAAAATAAGCAGGAGTGACGGAAGCAATCGGATGTAAACATATGAGCTCAAATTGCAGCTGAGACGGTTCTATTCAGAAGATCACACTAGACAGAAGTAGTTTTAGTGGGGAAATGTGTCTTCAGCAGATCACAGAAGCAGTTACGCTAAAAGCAGACACATGCCCTGGAATGAAACAGGCACACAGCAGGCATTTATGTATTAATCTGCCCATCCCTTGATTTTCCAAAACCTCTTATCTGGTACAAGGTTTATTTACCCTGGAGTCTATCCCAGGATGCACAGGGGGCACCCTGCATGGCATACCAATTATTTATATACCCACAAAGATTAAATAAAAAAGTAATCGGATGTTACGTAATGACATCCCATGCTTGATCTGAACCTGAGATACTTAGTCTATCTGTAACAGGGGTGATGACCAATCAGAAAACAGGAAACATGCATATATTGAGCGAGGTCGAAAAGTGAATGGGCAGCTACTCAGTTGTGGAGGTTTGATGGAAGAAGAAGGTGATTTACAGCAGTGCAAGTAGGAAGGGAGTGGTGTATCTGTATGGAGATGTTCACAAGGAGGCCACTATAGGAATATATGGAAATTGAGATGAAAAACACTAAGGAAAAAATGGCATGCAATCACAACGGTGTTATGGTAATCCACCCACAGTGATTACTGCTCCTCTGGGTAGAATAACAGAAAAGGTGTGGTTAGAACATTGATTCTAAGGACACTCCTGTTAGGAAGAAGGAGAATGGGTTAGACACATCTCCACACAGTCAAAGGGGTCATTTATCCCTTTGTAGTGCAGTGTGGGGAAAAGCACCTGATGGTTAACAATTAGAAAGTGAAAAGTCAAGGAAAATCAGCAGAGTTAGTGCCCTGATTGATATGTATTGTTTTCTGTATTGTTGGTCACCCCCCCCCCTCTAGTTGCTTGGACCCACCTCCTCAACAGTTTGATTTGTTGTCTCTCTGGACCAATCATGTTTCGTTCTGCCCTCAGGGATCGTCCGTCTTTCACTATGCCATCCCTAACAGATCCAACATGCTGAGCACCCATTGGTCACTTTTCCTTCACACTCTGGTTAAACTTCTCCAAAACTATTACTGCTGTGTTTAGGTCAGATGACCAGGTCATGTGACGTGACACAAATCACTCAACCTTTGTAGGTGACTTGAATTGTCCAAATTATTCACTGGTACTGTACTGTATATCATGCACTATTCTACTATTTTGGTGGGGAAAAAGTGATTTAAAACTGAGAAGTGAATGTGATGGTGTTAAGATTCTGGCCGTTTCCTGTGAACACATTGGATGCGAGTGTTTCTGAATGTGAGTGTAAAACAGCTGGTCCCTGGGAACTGTTAATTGGGAGAAGTTATTAATGGTATGATGCCCAGACCAGTTCCCTGGAACATTGTAGAAGGTTTGGGGTCAAGCAAGCAGGTAGATGGCTGGAGATTAAGCAGGAGGCAAGAGATGCTTGTTTTTGAGAGAGAAAGAAAGAAAGAAAGATCTGTAAGAGGAACTGAGACTGGCCATCTTCCCAAAGCAGCTGACAGTCATCTGCAGTAAGAGAGCAAGGAGGGGGGAGAGGATTAAAATGAAGCAGGCAGGAGAAAACAGTTTACTCAGATTAGTTAGTTGGCATGTTCAGTAAGAGAAAAAGAACACATTGTATATTTTGTTACATAACTTACAGAACTATACTTTGATTCACTCTGTGCCTACAGGAAGCAGAACTTTGCCAGGCCTGAACAGATCACCTATGTCTATATAACAATTTATCACGAGTCCTGTGCTAACGAGGGCCTAAGATAATGAAAGGCAGATGACCCCAATTAGGCTGTCAGGCTCATTAGAGTTGAAATATGGCTGCCGGCTTCAGGAAACTGAGAGTCTGAGGTGTATTCAATTGTTCCGTAACGCTTTCTGAGTTGGCGTGGTGGTTTGGGGGGAGGGTACTGCTGTCTCACACTTCACAGGTTTAAATTCAGCCTCCACTCTGTGTGCCAGATACCAAACTGGGGTGTAGAAAGACCCTTTTATGCACCTTTCGCAACAGAAGATCCAGGGATGGCAGCCTGTGGGACTCTCTCCTATCCTATCGGAAATATCTTTAATAGATCGTGCCGCTGTTCAATTTGACATGCAGCCACCATGGATGAGGAATGTAGGGATTGGGGGGCAGATTTGAACCCAATCTCTCTGGACCACTGGAAGTAGATCACACCATAGCGCAATTAGACTGCGGGACAGCAAAACAGACCTATGAGATCTGGGGACCTTACATTGGCTGACAGACCTGAACAGATTTTATTGTATTATCCCCGTCCTGTTGCTGTTATCTGCTCGGTAAGAGAAGAAAGTAATTGCACCTGTACCGGCAAAAAGAGTGGCCACCTCAGGGCTTTGAAGACAAAGGGATTAAGGAACTTAAGACACATCATACTGCACAGCAAAACAATCCATTGAGCCTTCAGTTTTTTGTTTTTTTTTTCACTGTCATAGCAACTGCAGTGTCAGAGCAGGTGAATGAATATGACTAGTCTGGGGTTGGCTGGGATCTGGGGGTGAAGCCGTTGAAATGGCTAAAACCTGCAGGTCGGTACCGCTGAGCGGCCCAGATAATGACTGTCCGTGTTCTGTGCTAAGAGAGCAGCTCCCGCAAGTTCAGTTTGTCAACAAACATCTGATTATTGTCAGAGACTTAATGTCCTGACCTTTGCTTCCGTATGTCTGCACCTTATGTTTCTGCTGAATTTTTATATTGTTCCTGGCATAAATTAGAGTTTGAGGGCAAAAAAGGAGCAGTTAAACAACTCATAAGTTGGAAACATTGCCGGTTTCTTTTGGCATCCTGTGTCCAACTACCTTGCACTTGTAAATGTATACATATCCATACTGTGCTGGATGAATCTTGCTGTATCTGTGAGGACTATGAGAATCGTGGCACTGCTGCATGCTGCTTCTCCTGGATGCTGTTAAGCTCCGAAGTCCTGTGAGTAGGAAGATCTTGATCCAGTAGAGTGGTAACAACTTTTTGGCCTTTCTGGCAATACGGGACTTCCAGATGATCTCCTCCACTGATCAGGTTCTGAAAAGCAATGCTGATTAGGTGCAGCAGACAGCTGCCTAGAGCACCATCTTCTGAGGGGGCACCAACATAGCAACCCTCCACCCCAGCATGAAGATCGCAGTACATGTCCAAGACAAAGGGAAGCTTGTCTACAGCTTCCCATGAGCTTTGACGGCCATTGCTAAAAAGGGCAGCCTTCTGTCTGATGCCTCCTCTTGAATGAATAGAAAGTGACATCCTTCCTTGTCACAAGAGAGGACATGCCCACTGCTACATCTTTGCTCCTGTCCCCTGCCAGGAGATGCTTAATCCCTGTTGAAAACTGTTAAATTGGCTTTAAAAGTGTTGTGGGAACAGTGTCAGTTCATAATTGGAAACCCCTCCCTCACATGTTGCGTTAAGGCGACACCTTTTCCTGACTGACTGTTTGCTCCTTTGTACGGGTAAATGACAGGCAGTTTGTCATTGCACGCACTGACCTGGTTGTGTTCCTACATTTTCCTCCGGTTTAAGTTTAGAAACTGTGATGATTTCATTATTCTCACCCTAATTGTTTATGCCCTGCGATTATCATGTTTTCCTCACACTCATTTTTATCTTCTGTGTACTGCTGTTCAATGCATACAAACAGAATTTTAAATATAATGTTTTTTGTCACACAGTTGTCTTTAGTTTGGTCCTGGCCTTCTTGATGACAGGCAGTTTCCAGACAGCACATGGTTTGTCGTTGGTAGTCAGACATAATGTGGGAGCTAGTTTTTTGGCCAAGGTTCCCAGTTACGTGGCGAGTGGGAGTCTCTGATGGGTGCTTGTACCATAGCCTGGAACTTTAATGTCTGCCGGAGTCACCAGCTCCATCTGCCAGGACGCTCTCTGAGTGTTAGATGTGATTTTGTGCTTCATTCACTGCCGCTCCCAGCAATATGTTAGCCCAGGGGAATTCCTTCGTGGCCTGTTTCTGAAGCTCTCCCACTGCTATTTGTGCTGGTGCTCCCCTGGACTCAGGGTTTTAACCACAGACATTCTGATGTTGATGTTACCAGCCTTTTCAACACAGCACCTTAACAGAGAGTTCAACCCGCCAAGTTCAAGCAAACAGTGTGTCCGCTGCTGTTGATGTGTCCACTGCTGTTGATGTGTCCGCCGCTGTTGATGTGTCCGCCGCTGTTGATGTGCCCGCCGCTGTTGAGGTGCCCGCCGCTGTTGAGGTGTCCGCCGCTGTTGAGGTGCCCGCCGCTGTTGAGGTGCCCGCCGCTGTTGAGGTGCCCGCCGCTGTTGATGTGCCCGCCGCTGTTGAGGTTTCCGCTGCTGTTGAGGTGCCCGCCGCTGTTGAGGTGTCCGCCGCTGTTGAGGTTTCCGCTGCTTTTGATGCTTCTTATATAAATAATGTTGTTGTTGTTATACGTGCTCTTGTACTTTTTTGGTAAGCAAGTAATAGTACAATATATGAAATGGGCTGATAAACTTATTATTTAAGTTGATTAGTTAAGGTGATTTTCTCCAGTAAAATATCAAATATCTCACTGTGTCTCAGCTTTGATTTAGGGGGTGAGTCTTGTCTGTTCTTACCAAACTATAATAGGCCCAAAAGGGGAGTGTAAGACTGGGACTATGGTAGAGCGACTGGTAGAACCACATGACATAGGGGTGGAGGGAAGCAGTATGGACCTTTTTTGGGTACTGGAGCAGAAATGAACTAAACAGAATGGTGGGGAGGAAGGGACAGAGAAACGGAGGGGAGGGGTGACACTGGGCTGTGGGCGTGGCGCACTGGCTGGGTGTTCTGGCAGTGGAGGGGAATTAATTAGTGCACAGGAGCCGTAAATGCCAGGCCTTTTCACCTGATCCCAGCCTGCACATCACGCCGCATTTCATAGGGACAGCTTCTGAACAGCTCCAAAACACCAGATTACACATTTTTGTCCCCAGTACTAACCTCATACCCTAACAGTGACCCACTCTGGCTTGCTGTCGTCGAAGGGATTTGCTTGGCATTACTAGACTATCTGAGCATCGGTATACTGCACCCAGACTTGGTATTTTACTAAAATCTCTTCTGGGTGATACTTAGCTATAGAAATTAAGATGTAAGATTCTAAGCACTAATTATATAGCTCGACCTGCACCAGGGTGCACCACAGCCTCGTTCCAGCCTTCCACCATCACCATAATCAGGACAAGCATTTAACAGACGGATGGATGGATGGATAATTTAGCTCTGTTTTTCATACTTGTCTTGCACTTGTTTCCTGCCAATCATAGGAACATTAGCCTACTGGCACTTGTTCCTAGCTGGCCTCAGCTAAATGCTTATTTTTTATTATCTTCCTTTGGACAAAAGTGTCATGCCCCGCTCGTGCGATCCTCGTGTGTGCCATGCCCCCTGATTATCCTTGTGTGTGCCATGTCCCCTGATTATCCTCGTGTGTGCCACGCCTCCCTGATCATCCACCTGTGCTTCCCTGATTGTACCCAGCTGTGTCTAGTTACCGCACTCCACGGCGATCGTGACAGAATGACAGACCCACGAAACAAAGCAGGATACATCTCCGAGGAGGAATACATCCGCCTCGGAGACCAGGTGCTGTTCTGGCTATCCCGAC
>JAODJX010000119.1:19718111-19738647 GCA_026776945.1 Isichthys henryi | reverse complement strand
TGAGTGTGAGTACTCGTTCCCCAGTAAAGACCTGTTTTTCCCCGTATTCTGCTTGCCTGCGTGATCACTGCTCGCTCACCAGCACGCACAATCACCGCACTCCACGGCGATCATGACAAAAAGCGTCTGCCAAATAAATTAATGTAAAAGTAAATTAATTTAAAAGAAAATTCCCTAGGATCCATCTTACAAGTCATTTATTTAGACTCCAGTGTCTTGTCTGCCTTCCTAAGTGCCTTAATGAAACATCACCACTAATTATGAATTCTGTCACTCTCCAGAATTACTATTCAGGTGTCAGGAGCCCAAGAGGAATCTGGGAAGGACCTTTTGGCCCAGCAGTTGTGAGCTGTTTACTCTTGTGCCGGACATGTTGGCACGTTGGTCACAGTCAATATACAATGGGGTCAGAAATCATTTGTGATTGGTTCCGACAGAATTTTTCAGTTAAGTTAGTTAGTAATTAACAAAGTAATTATCTAGACGGCAAATGACATCATCTGATGTTTGGGCTGGGGTGCTGTCTAAAAGACATTCTGCCAAAGCCTTTTGGTACCAGTCCATGCAGAGCTGGGTCTGATGTGTGCGCCTCACTCAGTGCTGGTACTGGCTGTGTTCACTAGAATGATCCAGGTTCAGCCAAATAGCAGAGCCAAGCATGCAGTTCGGTAACCACCTGGCCCCCACTCGCCCAAAAAAATACTAACAGCAATCAAGTACCTTAAACAGCCCCCCGTCACAAGTCCAGAATTCAGATGTCAGTTCCTGCAATTCTTTTACAAATAACGGTGTGTGTCCCCATATCCGTGAGTCCACCTGCCAGAGATACAGTTAAATGTTTACAGCAAGGCCATTTGTGAAGTTCACCCCCCCCCCCCCGCCACCTCTGGTAATTGGTGGGCAGCTTTGTCCAAAAGAACGCTTTGTTCCTGTGGAATGAGTGCGCTTGGCGCGAGAAGCTGCCGTCAGACTGCGCAGCCCCAGTGATTCTGCTGGAACCCTGACCAACACAGCGTGGTGCCATTAGACACCCCCATGCCCGAAGACATGCAAATTATTATTATTATTATTGCTGTTGTTGTTGTTACGATTGTTGATGTTGTTGTTGTTGTTGTTGTTAATATAATAATAGCATGGACACATACTTGAATCCAATGACGAGAGGCAGAGAGAGCAAGTACATTAGTAGCCGGTTGCCATGGATACGAAGGAAAACTGAAAAGCATGATAAAACAGTTATAGTATAGCACAGTGTCCTGAGGCTGCAGAGCTGCACATATTATATGGATAAAAACAGCGAAATATGCAAGTGGCTTTTTTTCCGAAAAGGAATAAAGAAACAACAGGCAAAGATTAATGCAATTAACCATTTAGCAGCACTACCAAGTCTTCCAGATCTGCTCCTGAAACATGCGTCCAGCGAGTAAACACATTAAGGCGCAATCACTGTACCTCAGTCCGAGGTATTTGACACCGGAACTGCACATGCGGTGCACCTGAACTGCTATTCCAGTTGCCCTCATCACTGATCAGCTAACAGGCACAGTGGGCAACTAACTTTTAACACATGACTACTGATGGTCAGTAGTGAACAATTACAATGACCATCACACAGTTACTGCACCCCATATGACCATTACAGTTACTGCAGACTGGCATGACTGGTACGGCAAATGTTACCGCAGCCAATTGATACCATTACAGATGACACAGTGCGCAATGTTACTGCAGGTGATCAAGAGCACCAGCGTTTTCATGAATCTTCCTGCTGTCGCGAATTAACTGCACACAGCCAGTCTTCAAAGCACAAAGGAATTATATCAAAATGCAAATATGGCTTCACATCCACCTAAAATAGACTTACAGAATGTAAGATTATGCTTCTAATCTCTCTGTATCGCAAACAGGGCCTTTGAAATGTAATGAAGTCATTTAACACACCAAAGTGCCTTGCTATGCATTTTATTCAAATGTGCCGCTATATTCATATCCATCATTTAGGCAAAAGCACTTATCGTATTGTATGTTCACGGTCTATTACTTAAGAGTATTATTCTTGCTATATGCTTCATAATCCCATATTGCCATATAGTACATGAGAAAGTCTTACAGTGATTTTTCTGTGAATACTGAGAATCCTGCTTAGTACATGACTGGATGGAGTTAATGTCCATACATGGAAAAACGCCTTGTCATGGAGATTCTGGATTATGATGGCTGTGAATGTGCCCCCATGCAGGGTACCACCCTGTGTTGCTGGGGATGGGCTTCTTCTTGCCCCTAACCAGGATCGAGCTTCGAAGATGGATGGATGGATGGATGGATGGATGATATATTTCCCCCTCAGGCTGTACATGAATCCTGTGACTTTCCTGGGCCTTCCAGATTCATCACAGGATACCAGGTCGAAGAATCTCTGTGCCAAGCGATTTAATAAACAGGATTCTCTCTACTCACTGAAAAATCACTTTAAGACTTTTCCACATACTATATAGCAATATATTCTGAATTTCCCCATGGAGGATAAAGTATCTATCATCATCACACAAGAAAACTGTGAGACTTGACACTTAGGATCCATGCAGGCTACACACACAAGAATGGAGGCCACACAGAGTGCTGGTTCTGGACTATTTCAGCTGGGGGGCCAGACTCGGCCTAGCTGTTCTGTTAGGGGGTCAGATGCATTTGACCTTAATGTCCTGCAAATATCACTTACGCTAGGTTGCCAGCATTAAAAAGCAGAGTTATTTATTTAGCTATTTATGCAATGCTTTGCAGTTATATGTCAAAGTTTTTACAAATAAGTAACTCACTCTGATTTCTTGTTTAGACTGACTTTCTTCTACAATATTTATTATTTTTTTCTGTGATTAACTGCATTTTTCACCAAATGAAGCGTCTCGACCACCCAGTGCACCCGTGCTAAGATTCCATCAAGAAAATACGCTCATGTTTGTGTTCTGCCGGTTCCCAGCACACAAAAGTTTAGCCCCCAAATATAATTGTAAATAATAATAATAGTAATAATAATGCATTATTTTTTCAGATCTGAGTAGCATACTTATTTAGGGGGGGCCACGGAGGGACATGCATGTTGCCATGGGGGCACTGCCCCCCCCGCTCCACCCTTAGAACCGCCCCTCCCCAGGGACGCAGCATGGTGTAGGTGCTGAGTCATGATTTTCACTAGATCTTTGTGGGCACTATCACTGTTTCGCCCCCCCCCGGTGTTAAGACTCAGCCTTGGGGGGTAACACCCATTTGTAAGGGGGTATCACTGAGATTTTTTGAGCTTCTGTGGAGGATGGAATCTGACCCGCCAGGGGGAGATGATGCTTATGAAGGGAGGCCTTCCTCTCTGACAGGGCGAGGCCTTGGGATTCAGGACAGCATGTCGGACAGCATTCTGCTATTCCCCTCAGTGCCACATTTCCCTCTGCGTGACCTCCTGCCGGACCTGGCCCATCGGAGGCAGGGGCAGTAGGTCTTCCACTCTGCTGAATTATGGCCACATTGCTTGCATCTCCTCAGGGCTGTGAGGGCGAGAAGGAAAGCAAACAAGGCAGAGAGTTTGGATTCGAAATCTCGAATTCGCATTTTCAGAGCCAGAATTAATAAATCAGTCGGTACTGCCAGCACATGGGAAAAGCTACATGAAATATTTATGCCAGACCATGTTAACAATAAAATATACAACTGAGGAGCTAAGAGTGCAATAGCTATCAGGGAAAGCAGTGAAGAATCACTTTCTAATACAACATTAAAGGTGGATTATGCATAAAAAACACACATACTGCACATTAAAAGCAGAAAATATCAGCAAAAAATAAAACAAACACAAGCACATATTTACATTACAAGGCTAATTCTACTGACATGCATTTTTATTCACAGTCCCTCACGTACTGTGAATAGCTTACAGGTATACACTTAAAATACATTTTTACTGTTTGCCTCCTTTTTCAACACATTCCCTAAAACCATTTTATAAACCATCATGGCTAGGTTGCTATAGCTAACTTACAAAGGGTCAACAATTAAGCATTTTCCTCAGAGAGTTACATTGTTTAATCCTGTTCCAGATACTTGTGCTCCATGCCAATTGGCATGGCAAGCCAGCCAACAGCCCCCCCAACACACACAGACACACACTCACACACCAGGAAGCCAGGGTGTAAACGACACTGTGGACAGCCTGGGAATGAAAGCAGTCATTTTTTTCAGGCAATCCAGTCTGGAAATAAAGGGAAACATGAATAAGAAAATAATCCTGTTTTCCCCCCGAACTCTCCAAACGAAAAAGTTATGCTTGTGGGGTTATCTTTGTAGTTCTCTGTGTGAAATAAGAGAAGAAGAGAGTCTGCAGAGCATTCTGGAGAAACTGGGTCTGGGAGGAATGAAATCATTGAGTGCTGTGTGTCTGTGTCTGTGTGTGTGTGTGTGTTTGTGGATTACACCAAATGTTCCCCACAATGTGATAAAAACGTGTTATTTTGATGTTGTGGAGACATCAAGGTCCCTACAAACATCTGTGAATGCAATCAAAAAACTAAAAACGCCATAAGTCTCGTGTTTTGTTTGATTACTTATGGTTAAGGTCAGGGCTGAGTAACTGAGTAGGGGTTAAGATCGTCATGTTAGGATTAGAGATTTCGACATATAAATAAATGGAGAGTTCCCACAAAGATATACAAACCTGTGCGTGTGTGTGTGTTTTCAGTTCCTTGGCTTGTAGGTGTATTAGGTCAGAGATGGAATTCTATGTGGTGAAAACACATCGGCGGTCTACACCCAGCAGCCTGCTCAGCCCCCCAGGAGTATTACAGACCCAAATTCCCTTTTACACAGGAGCTGTCTGTAACTCTGTCAGCCTGGTGCCTGAACTGGCAGCCGTTTGCTGTGAGCTGTTTGCTCATTTCTCACAGCCTTCATGGAGTGTCCTGGAAAGCTGATTCAGATCATTCTCTCTGTGAAATCCCTGTCATTACTACTGACACCATAAAAGCAGGAGCAATGCAGCCACCAGCAGAGCCTCGTCTTGCTCTGCATGTGCATGTTTTCCTAACGATAGCAAACCATGACAAACCGCCCAGGTGAAGAAGCAACACCCTTGAGGCACAACCTGACCCTGAGACATGATGTCATGCATCCTTCTCTGCGTGGGGTGAAGGTGGAGCCGCGGTGCATCACATCAAGCAGCTTCACCTCTTAAAGATGGACATTCCATAGACATGCTTTGGGAATGTGGTTAAGGAACCTGGTCCGCAGACATAACGTTGCAGGTTTCAGGTATATCACTTCAATGAAACATTTTAGCGTGATGCTCACTAGAAAGAGTGATGTTGGATGGATGCATGGATGGATGGATGGATGGATGGATGGATGGCCAAGTCAGGAGGTCAGTTCTTTTTACATCGTTCCTGAAAGGTCTGTTGTCTTTCTGCCTACTAAAAGTTCACCTTTTAAAGTACTGTAAGCTTCTGTCCAGCATTTCTGGTTATTGTTAATTGTTGTTATTTATGTAAGTAATTGAGTAATTTATTTGAACATTCCCCCTTGGTCGTAATTGCTGCTATTTGTCATCATTTTAAATTACTACATCACTCTTCCGCACAGCATGTCCCCTCACACTGGCGTGCGTCTGCATGCCCTTCAACGACACGACAATACAGTGGACAGGGAATCACTCTGTATCCGTTTAACACAGCCGGGTTGACCTTGCCGTCCACTCTTGTGTTTCCTGTATCTGTCTTTACTCGCCACCCCTTCTATGCCCAACCTTAAAATATTCATTTGATATCCATAAGGGTTTGGTGTATTGCCAACACAATATATCAATTTTGCAGTTAATGTGGTATGAAACCACAGATATTCCTCCCAATGAGTCCAGTGAAAATATTGCATGCAATGATGCAATACATACGCCTCAGGCAAGTAAATCAGGGGCGTAGGAGTGTACTAACGCCAAAGGACACAAGCAGCATATGAAATTAGTGTTAAAATTAGCACGAAGAAGCCTGGGATATGGTTTACTAATTCAAAATGACTTGCATGCCTATCCATATATAGTACATAGATAAGCGGTTTTCATCTGTAAACGCAGCCAAAATGTTCAATCGAACAATAGCCAATCTTCCGGTTGTATCTCGTTCATGAGTTTAAACCCTTTAGCCATTTATTTCCCAGTTTATACTGTATATTTTCGTTGTTTTTGTTACATATGGATATGGGATGTAGCCCGGTGTGGCCAGTTCAAGATCCAGGAGAGGCCATTGCTGTTGTACCTTTGAGTGCGAAAATGACCAGCATTTTTAACAGAATTAAAAACAATATAATTGTTACAGTGGTAGAGTGTGAAATGCAGGAGGGTGTGGATGATTTGGGGAGGGGTGGGTGGGGGGGTCGGGGACCATGCCCAGGAACAAGCAATGGCGTTGGGGATTAAGTTAGATAGTAAACCGTTTATGTTGTTCTACCCATCATATCCCAAAGGTACCTGGTAAAATCCCCTATTCCACCCTCCAAAATCCATATTTTCTGTGCGTTTTCTCACCTTCCATCTTTGGAAAATTGTATGCTTTATACAGAGCCTCGAACAGCATCCCAGGCAGCTACCAAAATGCCGCTCAGGTGCATGGTGATATTGAACTGCAGGTGTCACCTTTCACCTCGTCTGCAAGCTGCGCTGTTGCTTCATAAAGTAACGCGACAATAGAGCTGTAGAAAAAAGAGCCACTTCACTGACTGATGGCTTGTCATTCGGGAGCACTTAAACGCTTTTGAAGTCTAGTTCAAATGAGGTTCTGACCATGTGCCTTTGTTGTTCCCGCCCTTCTCTCTACTTCCTGTATTTTGTTTATGCTTGTTTGCCTTGTTTTGTCTTTGTTTTGAGATATTTCATTTCCCTGCCCACTTGCCCCCCTCCCCCCCCCCATTGTTTCTGGAAAGTAGAGCCTCAAGGTGAAGGCAAACTATCGTCAAACACTAAAATGACAGGCCTTTGGATTATCTTCCATGGAGTATGAGGACCATTTAGGCTGCATGAGTCACCAAGGTTCCAACTGTATTCTTGTGCGACCTCAGGGACGGTTTCCTTGTCTTGTCATGCTCACCATGTGTTCATCAAGAGGCTATAATTTCATTGGTCAGCTGAAACGACATCACAGAAAACCCCAAAGAGATGTCAGCCTGCCCATTATGTGACATATTAGGAATTTCACTGCTTATGCCATGAATATTGCCGTGACTTACTTACAGCACAGAGCCCAGATGAGGTGCATCTCTAAATCTGAGAATGTCAAATTTAGAAAATGCAGTGACCATGGAAATAGCAGAAGAACACAATAATTTTCATACAGAATAGCTTATCTGGGAGATACAATATCCCAATGTCAAAATACTTAATACCAAAACCTAAACTGAGTTTATGCATTCAGACACCGATTATTTGTTTCCTGTTCCTTGTTCAGGTTCCACCTTTAAGCGAAACTCTTCTCTATCATGCCCATCAATCCCAAGACTGTTTACACATTGGGCTGCTTTCAGGCTAAAGCTGTTTACATGCCAGAGTCAGACCATCAATAAGACATCACAGCATGACACAGCACCAAGGGCATAGATTTGGATTCAGCATCAACAGGGACCAAATCAGCTCCAACTCCCTGCCCCCTAAAAGCACATGGAACTCCCACAATATAGACATGGACACGTCCCTACCATCCATACCCAAATCTAGACCCTTGCACAGCACAACTTGATGCCGGGATCAGTCAGAGAGCTACAAAAGACGCATGAACATGTATAACTCTGCGTACTGAGGCACAGGTTGGTGAGTTTGAGTTATGAAATTTGAGCTGTTTCTATGTAACATGGAGACAGCATCTAGCACGCTCCTAATAGTCCTTCTCTGCATCCAGGGTGAGTTATTTTCGCCTTGGAGGTGGAAACTGATTTAGTGCCACCCTGACAAGCAGGTCACCCTCAGCCAAGCCACAGATGATGCAAGTGGTCACATGGTCAGTGGTCACATGGTCAGTGATCACATGGTCAGTTTTTAGACTTTTTTCATAGGTCAGGGTTCAGGGCATGAAGCCCTTAAGACAAAATATTCACGTTTTTGTTAGGCCGTACCCCCAGATGGTATGAAATTTTGTCAGAAATGACAGTCAAAACTATGACAGTCAAAGAATAAATAAATTCGAATCAAGGCAGAGCATAGAAGACTCATTTACTTATGTTCAGTTTATTTATATTCTATTTAACTATGTTGTAACCTTCAGCAGATCTGTGCTTTTTTTGGGTCCATGCATTTTTTTAATAGATGATCTGTCTATATCCAGATGGACTTTCTATGGTCAAAATTTTGTGTTAGGTACCAAGCAGTGAAAGGGGCTTGGGGTAATATTTTGCCTGTGTCAGGTGTGTTCAGTTGACCCTGAACAAATATTTTTGGAGATTACTTTCTATGAACTCCATATGGCTGGAATTATTTGTTTGATGTCAGCCAGTGTGGGTCCGATATCATCTGACACATCTTGGCATTTTCCACCTGTATGTCTGCAAAAACAAATGTCTTCACTACCAGGTTCATTGACCTGTTGCTCGTTGCCAAATGGCATTTCCAGCAGTCAAAGATATGGTGGCACCGTCTACCACCCGGCATGAGGCAAGTACCGAAGAAACATTTGAGAATTTAGCAACCAATTCAGCCTTTGCCTTTTTAATGCAAAATTACGATTTAATATCTTCATATAAGAGTTTTCTCTTACACTCATTGAATCAGGGGCTTTGCTGAAGTGCTGCAATAGTAACAATAATAAAATCAGCATTGAGAGAGGAGATGGGCTACAATGGGGAAAGATGCAGTAAATGATTGTGTCACACACTGACTTGCAGATGAGGTATCCAGACGTGATGTTGATGAAAGGCTACAGTTGCATACAAATGGAGGGCAGGACGTATATCAGCAATCACAGTCACGCTTTCAAACCGATTTCTGTAGATATTCGTTTACTTTGATTTGTGTCACAATAGAGGCCTGCCTGCCTTCAAACAAGCGCTTGGATTTCTTTTGTTCACGAAACAATGACTCATGTTGACAGTTATTTCTAATATATGATGATGTGTTTAATAAGGCGGTTTAAAACACATTTGCTTAATTTGGATCTTTAAAACTGAAAACAACCCAAATCATTCCAAATTACATATTAGATGAAGTTTACTGCCATTTTGTGCCGTATGATTTTAAATCTGATGTTTCACCTTGACAGATTTGCACATATGGAGAATTTGATAAGGACATAAAAAATGAAAAAAACTATAATTGGTCTAATTTTAAATAATAAAAAAAACCTTCTGTCTTGTCTGCTACCATAGCACACCAAGCAGATATTAAGTATATACATGTTTAATGAGTTTTTTTTCCTGGTAACATCCATCCATCCATCCATCCATCTTCTTACCACTTATCCTGGACAGGGTTTAGAGTCTATCCCAGGCAACATAAGGTACAAGGCTGGGGTTCATCACACACACACACACACACACACACACACATTTGTAATTATATTTTGTGGGGACTCTCCATTCATTTCTATGGGGAAAACTCTAATCCCAACATGACCACCTTAATCCCTACCCAGCCATCACTTTACTCATCAGTAACCAAACAAAGTAGGAGACTTTTGGCATTTTTAGTTTTTTGATTGCATTCACAGATACATACACACACTCCACACCGCGTACAATTTAGAAATAGAAAAGGAAAATAAAACTGAAAATTATTCTTTTGTGTTGACTCCTTTATCCTCACGTATTCCTGAATAATCAGTTGGAAAGACGAAATGAGTGATTTTTTTTTCTGAAAAGGAGGAGGATCGAAGACCCATTCAGAACAAAATGTGACGCAAACGGAAGAGTCTGAACTGAATGCAACAAACTCAAACATAAGTGCTGCAATAGCAGAATAAAACAAATGATCATGAATTTGTTATTTGTTTGGAAATTTCATTCCATGAACAGCTGTGAGCACTACAATCAAGGCCCAACCTGGCTGATCCACACAGATCTAGAGGACTAAGTCACAACTTATCCCTAGAAGCTATAACACATAAAACATGCTTCCCAGAGTCTCATCCTTAAGCAATTTTGCCTGGTGAAGAGTCCCCCATCTACTGCTTATCTTGCCTCACTTATTCACAGAGCAATCCGATCCGTGTGGCCTACAAGTCTCTTCTACAGTATGTGCGGCTAAGAACAATCGTAACCACGGTGATGCTGTTAGCCAAAATCAACTCTGTGCCTAAGTGATGCTGTCAGGTTCCATGTGTGGCCGTAGACGGCTGGGCTATATTTAACCAACAGGCCCATGGGGATATTTGATAGGTGTGACAAGAGAGGAAGCGAGGAACCGCCAGTGTCAATGGAAAGCTGTCGGATACCCGGAGACATCTGGCAAAGCTGATCCCCCCCACCCCCCGCCCCGTTCTACAGGCACTTCTGTAGGTTTGGCAACTGCATCAAATGATGATATTTCTGGTACGTACATTCAGTGGCCCCTTCATACAGAACATCCAGCTCCCTCGCACAGTGAATCATGTGGCTGCAGCTGAATCTATACAGCATGCAGTGGCAAGAGGTTCACGCACTGTGCAGCTAAGCATTAGAATGGTTAGGATACCGTGGTATCATTGTTGATGCCAGGCATGGTGAGCCCAGAATCTCAGATTTTCATATTCGACAGTGTCAGTAGTTTAGAGAGAATGGTGCGATGCACCCAATTTTCAGTGAATTGGTCAAACCAGTTTTCAAATATAAAACAATCAAACTTTTTCTACATCCATACATTGCACGAGTACAAGCCTTAGATTCTAAAAACCAAAAAAAAAGATGGACAAATTATCACATGAAAACACACAGCAACCTTTATTCACATACATTTGCTTTTTGTAGACTGTCTGCAGCCATGTTGCCTTCAGTGTCCCTCCGCATGCCCTAATACTTTGCGCTTGTACTGTGTGTCCCGGCCAAAATGCTCCTTCATGAACCATTTGCTGTATTTTATCACCCCACTAGATGGTGTCCTCTGTTAAAAAAAAAAAATTCAAACAATTCAAACAATTCAAAGCATACCCCAGAAAAACCAAGAGCACCATCTAGTGGGGTGAAAAAATATGGCAAATGGTTCATGAAGTGTCATTGTAGCGATCACTACTCCAGCTCGACAAGTTAACGAGTGCAGAACGTTCGGTTGAAGTGAGTACTGGGGGATTGTTATCAGATTCATGAAACCCATAGGAGATGTTTATGACATAATTTATTAATGTATTATTATTTCTTATTTAAAATGTGTACGATTACATTATTGCCAACCGGTATAACTGTTTTTTTATCATTTTGTTATGTGTAAGTTACTATGTTTTGGACTCGCATTCCCCTAACACTTTTTGCAATTGATATGTGTATTTTAACGACAAGGTTTTTCAAAGGGGGAAGTGATTAGCTTTCATAATTGACACCCCACAGGATAACAACAAAATGCATCCTTAGCATTTAACCCATATGTCACACCATAACATAGCATGGGGCAGGTAATTCAGCACCCAGGGATCAGCCCTTGGGGACAGAACCTTGGTTAGGGTACCTCAGTGGTATTTAACAAGTGCTGGATTCAAACCCACAATATTGCAATTAAAAGTACACTTCCTTAACCATTAAGCCAGCACTGCATTGGTTGCATTGTAACAGGACTGATTATATTCTTTTTGGTTCCAAACATCTTTGGCCCTAGAGTGAAGTCCAGAAACCCATGCGATTCCTTTATACTTTTCATAACCTGTTTTTAATATCAAGGTTTTTGAGGAGACATGGATGCTGATGAGGACAGTCTTACAGACTGTGAAGTCCAGTCCCTCGATAAGTCCACTCTTATTTAAGCTGGGCCCTGAACAAAATTGAAGTAATATTAAGATGCAGCGCTCATAGCTAGGACGTGTAGGCAGGATAAATGAAATCTCAACCTTCCCAGAAAATCTCTACAGATTTGATCACAAGGATAAAACTTCCCGTGCAAAGTCTGATCAAGGAATTAAAACATCTTCACCAAGTCTGACCAAAAAGATACTTTCAGATGTTGTTCTTTCAGTAACATAGGGTTTGCTTTTTTTATTTATTTATAGGAACCTGTCGCTCTGATGCTAATATGAATGCTTACTGTAATTTCCATGGATGAAAATGTTATCCAAAAACACATCTTGGCCTCCAGTCGTTGACAGCCTTCCAAATAGCAATTAGCCATCCCCGAGTTTGGTGCCACATTTCCAAGGCTGACGTCAGGTGTTAGGGGTGTTAACTGCCTGTCATGTAAGTGCCTCCTGATTGGTCTGTGCAGCTGGCAGTGACATGTCAGGTGACTCTCCTAATTTGGTGCTAACGCTTCTGCATAGACAGCATGATGTGGAGTGTAAATACTCTGAGTTTCACGGCCACCTCTATCTCTGCATCTATGTGGAGTTTGCATGTTCTCCCCAAGCACACGTGGCTTTCCATTGACTAGTCTGCTTCTCCCCCCGCAATACAACAAATATATTCTAAGTAGATTTGTGTCTCTAAATATACCATCCAGTGTCCATTCCAGGGTGTCCCCTGCCTTCTGCCCTACGCTGCCTTGGATAGACTCCAGTTACTCGAAGAGCCTGTAATGGATTATGGAAAATATATGGAAGGCAGAGAGATCATAATAAGGCCAAACTGCACTTTTCCAGCATTGAAATGAAGCCTGGAAGTTAGTGATCCTATAGAGTCAGAACAAGGGTCAGCATGTGGCTGCTGAACCGGACTGGAGCCCCACTGGACCAAAACTTGGAACCACTGACCCAGAGTCTGGAAGTCAGAAGAAGCACTGGATGCAAGCACAACAAGCAGGCTTCTGTTAAAGTGTGCTGTCAGGCTGTACCTTCTGGGTCAGAAATGGATGGAGATATCAGAGTTACATGGCATTAAAGGAAACTGAATTCTAAAATTGCAGTTCTTATCCATGCAAGACGCAAAGTACATCTCATTATCTCCGAAAGCTCTGAATTCATGAAGATTTCTGCCTTTATTCTCCAGAGGAAGCAGAAACTATACTGTATAGATCAAAGTTCCGTGGTTCCGGTCCTGTAGAAATGTTTTTAATTAGCCCATATTCACTGGGATATTAGAACATATTCAGTATGTACTACTGGTTGCTGGACATCTATTAGTGGTCTCAATTCCATGCCTCAAATGCAGACAAAAGATAAAAGTTAAATGAAAGGGTAGGAGGTCACCTCTAAAAGATAACTTGCAAGCATAACTTTGGAGATTCAGAAAACAAAAGACAAGACAGAGCTAATCTCAGCACACTTGGATACCCGATACCTGTCCTTGGACAAATGTCCCAGGATGTAGTCAAAACAGTTTAAAACAGTCACATTTCCCTCACAGTGGCGCAGTGATTGGCTCTGTTGCCACACACTTCGAGGATTCGGGTTTGAGTTTCTTCCATGGCTCCATGTGTGTGGAGTTTGCATGTTCTTCCTGTGTTATTGTGGGGTTTCCTCCACATACTCCTGTCCCCCCCCCACACACAGCCCAAAAACATGTGGAGGTTATCTAGAGTTACCAAATTGCCATGTATGAGCCCTGTGATGGGTTGGTTCCCTGTGATGGGTTGGTTCCCTGTGATGGGTTGGTTCCCTTTGATGGGTTGGTTCTCTGTGATGGGTTGGTTCCCTGCCTTGTGCCTGTAACCTCCAGGATAGGTTCTGGACCCCCTGCAACCCAAAATAGGACAAGCAGTTACAGAAAATGGATGAATATTTTCCCCATCCAGTTTTAGAGCAGGGGGCTTCCAAAGTAATGTCTCTCCCCCCCCCCCCCCAGCCCGGGTCCACACGGGACTGCTCTGTGACTTTCCCCCCAAACCCGCTGGCAACCACCTGGGGACTTCCAAAAGAATATAAGAATGTACTATTCCGTCTATGGAAGGAAATCATCCTGAGAACATTCCCTCCTGGTGCGTTCCTCCCTCGAAGACATGCTGGAGAGCGCTCTCAAGGTGAACCGCGCAAAGAAGGGGCTGTGGGCATTTGACCAGCAAGCCATCTGTTCAGCTCTCTGGGCTCGCAGAGCAAATGCACGGACTTTAATTTGATTATTTATGTTGTCATTTTAGCTGAACCAATATTTCGGCTGCTGAGAACGGCAGGCTGAGAAATCACCCGGGGCTGGAAGGGAGCAGATGGCGAAAAGGTGGAGCAGTGCGGAGTGTCCGTGTGCATGGAGATCAGAGGTAGCTGAGGTACCTGCAACTGCTTATCCAGTTCAGAGCCCTCCGTCGGCATGGAGCCTGGCACACACAGGGCGCAAGGCACAGGGGGCAGCCTGATTGGGATGCCAGCTCATCGCAGGTGACACGATCACATACTAAGGGCAATTTAGAGATACTAATTTGCCTAGTGTCGTGCTTTTGAAGAATAGCCAGGAGACCAGTACAAAGCACATGGAAACATGGGGAGAATGTGCAAACACATGTGGAGTGGGGGCGGGAACCCAGAGACCTGGAGGTGAGAGTCCGCTGGGGGGCTGGACCATCAAGCTTCATATATTCAATGTTGCCAAAGTTACTCACAAAATGAATCCGTGAAAGAAAAAGGTGGAAAGTTCAGGTCCAGAAAGTACAAATTCAGACCAAGATTTTTTCAAGCAAACAGTTGAGTCCTCTGTGACTGTGACTCTTTATACTGGTTGGTTGAAGGAAAATCTTGGTGTGGACCTGAGCTTTTCACCTCTGTCTTTAATGGATTACTTTTGTGAGTAACTGCCCCACCACTGTATAAACTGATTACTGCTCAGCACGACAACTATGTGACATGATGAGCACTGCAGATTAGAGCATGTCTGATTTCTCTCTTCATCAGTAAAGCAATGACAGGCCTGAATAGAGTAGAACAGGCTGAACTGATCTGGTCCCTTTTCAATTCAATTCAATTCCCTAGAAGGAAGAAACCCCAGGAGGAACCAGACTCAGACTCAGTCCATCCTCCTAGGACTGGCAGGGAAAGTCAAAGTCCCAATTCACATTTTCCCAGGGCAGGGAGGTGATGGCAGGCAAGTGTTGAAGCTGCTTCAGATGGCAGGGCGAACAGTCATAGAACACCCCTGCAAGCTCCATTTGTGCTCAGTACCATATTTTTATCTTTAGACTAATTTAACACTTTAGTACTGTATTAGTTAGCGCAAAGTATCTTGACAATTTAGACAGTACAGATAATATACAGATGCAGCATAACCACATAGGCTGTTATACAGTATTTATAGAGTTTGCATTGCATCCAGATGCACTGGCGCCCCATCCTAGGTTGTTCCCTACCTTGCACCTCTACACTTTGGCATAGGTTCTGGATCCCTCGAGATCCTGGTTGGATGGGTGGATAGATGGATGGATTCAAATGGCCTCATTTGCAGTTGGACAAAATGTAACTTGTACATTAAGTGATGCAGGCCTATATACTGAAGGGCGTATGATACAGAGAAGAAGGGAAGAAGGACAGAATGCCAGAAGACAAGGGAACAGAGGAACCAAAAGCTCCCTATTAAGGAGAAAGAAAACCCCTGGGGGTCAGAGGTCAACTGGCTGCCCAACCCCCATGAGCATGACAACATTATATAATACAAAGAAAATGATCATGCTTTTATACAGTAAATGCAATGTGTGTAAACTGTGGTTTTCATCACTCCTAAATGGGCCAGGGCTCAGAGACAAACGGCAGATGTGCAACCATTAACCCCATTGGCTCCCCAAATCTCTGCCACCCAATGAGACGGTGTTCAGGAGTGTGCGACCATTAACCCCATTGGCTCCCCAAATCCCTGCCACCCAATAAGACGATTTTCAGGAGTGTGTGACAAACAGTTCTGTCCATTTAATACATGGAAGTGTGACCTCCAGAGGACGCTGACATTTCGGTGCTCATCACCCATCTGGTTGCATATTTGGTTCCAGAGAACAAACAACTGACTGATTCAAGTCAGTAATGGAAGCAAGCTGGAGAAATGTTAATTAAATTAACTTTGTGCATCTGACATCGCTGCAAGTCAGAAATAAACTGGGAGCTGTTTTTGGGAAAAAATTCATTGTACCTTACAAAAAGTATTATTAATATCTCCTTATGCAGACAGGTCACACATTTTCTTTGCTCTCACTTCGGCATATGTTTTCATAATTGCCATGTCTGACTAAACCAGAAAACAGAAGGACCCACTATACCAGAAACCATAATCTAACTCTCATGTGTCTATCTTTTGGCACAAATACATTCTTACACATAAACTAAACTAATTATTCTAGACTACAGTAAGAATTTTTGCATGATGAAGGAAATCCTTGTTAATACCGGAGATATTTTTATAATGCCAGACTCTGGCTGAATCTTAACATGTATACTTGACTGTACACATGTACCAGTGTTCCCTCATCATCCAATACTAAGGTCACAACATCAGGGGACGGTAAAAATCCCCAGATGCTGGTCTTGCTCCGCCCCAAATATGAAGGATACATCCTTGCCAAATGAGAACAATCCCATGATTCATTGCGTGCTGTTGCAATGGTGGCGGAAGAAGGCATGAACTATACTATAACTATTATCTTAACTGGGGTTACCTTAATCGGAGTAAAGTTTCCGTCCTTCCTGTCAGATAGTATTTTCCCGCTGTTTTTCACATTTTTGGCTCATGAGACTGCTGAACTGGAATGGTTAACATCTGTGTAAAGCATTTGTACAGAGCTGAAATAAATACACATATTTTACGTGTATACTTTATTTGTGGGGAAAAAAGCACAAATAATTATATCAGGAATAATTAGTCATTTAGACTGGAAACTTCAATTATGTGTCATTTATTAAATAATAAAAATGATGGCCAGGAAAATCAGCTGGGTACACAGCATAGTGGAATAACAAGTACACGTCTGTCTCGACGTGATCTCTGTCCTCGTGATCTTGCGAAATCGTTCTTAGAAGGCAAGGTCAAGACCACATATTGGTCTTTGCCTTCTTGGTACTGAGATTCATCTTGAAGTCATATGTAGAGGCTCACCTACAAATTCTGGGCCCCCTGGCAAAATTTTACTTTGGGCCCCAACGAACAATTTTACATATAATTTTACTTACTCGAGGGCCCCTGTCAAGTGCTGGGCCCCCTGAATCTGCCAGCGTAACTATGCTCCTTCGATGCTCCTTGTCATGTGTATAAATTGACCAATATTGGCACATATTGTAACATTTCTTTGTAATGCTGTTTTATATAAACGTTGGCAAAGTGCAATCAGAAGTCATCTGTGCGACGATGTTATACCTGCAAGCACTGTTCTTAAAAAGAATCGGAAACAGTCCATAATGCACTAATTACGCATTCACAGAACATTCATAAGCAACATGTAAGTATACCTTATCACCCTATCATAACAGCTTTACAATGTATTATATGACAACAACAAACATTTAATCATATAATTGTATATGATTATTGTGTTATTAATGTATATTAAAGTATGTTAGGATTTTACGGTATACTTACATGCTGCTTATGAATATTCTATGAATGCATTATGGAGGTTCTTTTAATGTAAAGTGTTACCATATAGTCTGTATAATATGATACAATATGAGCCTTTCAATTCAAAAGAAAACTATAATGACTAATAGAAACTTACAATTGTTCTTTATGGAGCAGCAATACCTCGCAATATGTTTTCTCTGGAACGGAGTTAAAAGGGGAAAATATCTCCAAACTCCCTTAAGTACTTATCAGGACTTGGCTGGCTTTTCTTATCAGCTTAAAGTGAGCTTCCCTTCGTCTCTGCAATTTGGGTTCATTGTCATTCAAAAACAATTGTGTAAAAAAAAACTGTGGGTGTTTAAAAAGCTGCAGCTTCCTTATGTGTTAAAGAATGTGAACTAATTACTATTCAGCCTAAAAATGGAAGCTGGTAATAGTTATTTTGTGTTTCTTCACAATTCTTATCGGCTGTATTGAGAAGATTTTTTTAGATCAACTTTTGTGAGACCATGCACTATCAGGGGATAATGATATATAACTAAACAGTGTCTCTTTATTTATGTCACTACACATAAATACACACGACTGTCAGAACATGTAAAAGAATCATCAGAACACAGCCCTGCTGTCTGCGCTTAGGGTCCATCCACAGTACAGGTCCTTAACGTAGACCGTTAGGATGACCAACAGGACACTTATGAATGACACTGTGGTCGATGAAGACCGAAAGCTGGCAGGAGTGTGGTGGAGCCAAAGTGTTTGAACTGCACTGGGGGTGTCAGTGATGTACCATGGAGAACATTTAGCATGGGGGGTTAACCCAAGCTTTGCAAGGCCCTTGGCTTTAGGCGTGCAGCGGTTTCAGATGGACGGAAGGCAAATGACAGTTGAGGAGGCCCATCGTTATATTTTTGAGCAAAGTGCTCAACCAGGAAACCATGAAACATTCATCTGTTTGAATTAGTAAAAATCAAGAGGTAATTTTTGACTTTCCCCTAATGTATTCCTTTAAAATTAAAAATAAATGACTTAGACCGGCTCCGAATGCACTCCCACTCCCCCCCACATAACTTGCTCCAATGAATGAACCTGTGGAATGATTATGGACCAATCGTGAAAAATAGACCTGGTGGCCCCCGATGTGTCTTTTGGCAGCTCCTTGTCTCCAGGATTCAGGTCAGCTCTCAGGGACTCGTTGCCTTCAGAGGCAAGAAAAAACCCCAATTTAATACATTATTCATGTTCTTGCACGGGTCAGTCGGGTCAAAACTATACAAATTCTGCATTTCTTATTTTGCCATATTACCCACCAACAACACTGCGATTTCTCATCCTTCTCACAAGCTGTTCAGTTTAAAAAAATGTGCAAATTCATTGTTTATTTATTTGCCTGTTTATTTATTTATCTGTTCTTAAGATGCCGCCAGGCGACACACACTCCTGTTCTGTGAGCCAGATCTCACACGTATGGCTGGCGGTGACGTGAGTGTCGTGTTAATTGACATGAAGTTGTGCTAATGCAATGTGCGCCCCCACGTGCAAACCCGGGGACTGGAAATGCTGTCACATTCTTCATCCATGTCATCGTAGTCCTGCTCACTGGATAGACATGCCATTCAGACGATGTGGTCCCTGCGCTCTGTAGATTTATCCATGTTTGATTAAAACAAAGTTGAACTAGTTACCGGCATAATAGTTAATGCTTATGTAAGAGGTGCCCTGAGCCCTGCATAGCAAACCCCCCCGCCCCACCCCACCCCGCCTACTGGTGACACTGTTTTCATATCACTGGGAATAATCACGTACATGCTGTGTCACAACCGCTATGGGCAACATTCACTATGCAAAACCCTGCCCTTTGATGTTGCTGTCAAAAAGAAGCCTTCTGGGAAATGGATTGGCTCCATCCAGCTCTCAGCCAATCAGGTGTCGACACTAAGCCTTGGGTTTAAACTACTGGCTAGGCAGTGGGCCTATCCAGAAAGCTCATTTCTGCACTATAAATGAATGTTGTCACACACACCCGACTTGCATCATTGAACTTGACCTGCAGGCAGTTTCACCACCAAACAGTTAATTAGCTTATTTGTAGACTTATTGATTGGCCAAATAAGGTGTGCTAGTAGTCGAGATCAACAAATGCATAGATGTATTGGATGTTACCTGCAAATAACGGGGTGCATTGAAGAAAGGAATTGAAAAAGCTAAGTGGATACATTTTGACAGATATAAAAGTCATAGCTTTGAAAAATCATGACTGAAACAATTGTGTTGCGGCCACAGACCTGTACCCCACTTTTAGGCTCAGCGAGCGGCCCAACATGTGAATGAGTTGTTTAATAACAGGAGCTAGGTAGGAAGATAGAACATTGTCTGCTGCTGGATTGCCATGCAGAACAGACGGCAGCATTTTCCCGTGATAAGCCTGGTATTTTGAGGCTCCTGATTTCAGCCTTTTATCACGCCTTCATCATTACTATTATACTCAGATATAATGGGGCCGCATTTAGCTGCTAAAGAAAAAGATCTGTAATTATACCACTGTGATTACGATGAGCCTGAAAATTATATTTCCAAACTTTCCCCAGCTGTGAATCTTGTCAATTTCCTTCATCCACATGCTTAAAAGAAACACTAATCTGGGCCGATGGACACAGCTAATGGGATTCCCAAAACTGTTGTGCTCGAATGGTTTGACTGCAATTAGAGAATTTTAACCTGTAATATTCCTTCGTGGCGAAACGTGTAACAACACATGAGGCTGAGTCAGATGTCTAGGATCAACACTGTCTTTGTTTCTATGTGTATACTGCAATGTGTATAGTGCATGACTAATCGATAATAGTAAATAAATCAATTATTGTCAGGGGAAGCAGGACAGAAAGGCACGGATCCAGGAATGCAAGCCCAGAAGCGCTTTATTAACAAAAGCCAGGCAAAAGCACTAGAA
>JAODJX010000119.1:19701887-19715109 GCA_026776945.1 Isichthys henryi | reverse complement strand
TGGGGGGCCAGCCCATCGCAGGGCACACTCACACACCATTCACTCACACATGCACTCCTACGGGCAATTTAGCAACTACAATTAGCCTCAGCATGTTTTCCGGGGGAAACCAGAGTACCCAGAGGAAACCCCACGACGACATGGGGAGAACATGCAAACTCCGCACACATGTGCAGACTCGAACCCGGGTCCCAGAGGTGTGATCTAATTGGTTATTTATTTCTTTGTTTTTACAGATTATGTCTTCATTTACTGTACAATACTCTGTTCATTTTCATCTACAAAATTAAACCAGAAATGTCACCGTCGACACATTTATGCTCAATTCATGTGCTGGAAAAATTAAAGATACTACTTACAGCATTGCTTTGCCATCCACCATATATTCCCATTAATGGCTATACCCAATCTGGCACAAAAGAGTCCAAAGTTTAACTTGAAGGGAAAAAAGTGTCCGTGCCAGACTTCGCCTGGAACTGTACAGCGGGGTGCAACAGCCCCGAAAAGAGAGCCAGAGAAGTAACAGGCCTGATGCCAAACCTCGGATGGAGGAATCGGAGGGAGTCAAAGAGGCTGACAGAATTTTCCAGCTCCACGCTACACATCCCCTTCGTGGTGATTTATAAGTGCCTACATTTTAGGGGTTTCCAAGGTAGACTTACTCACACAACATGCGTGAGAGAGACGCTTACGATCTGGCACACACTCAGACCATCTGCTGAAAAGGATAGTAACACAACAATAACATCCAAACCACAGAGCTTTCCTTTTATTTATTTATTTTTTTTCCCCCAGCAATTGGCAAGTGGCTAAGAGCGGGGGGGTGGGGGGGTTTCATGGGCCATATAGGACCAAGTGCGCTGGAATCTCTAATCTAAGTTTCTGCATTTCCAGAAGTATCTTTAGCCAAGTTTCTAACTCTCACAGGGAGTTTCATGATACGGTTTAAATAAAAAATATAAAGTCTTTTTCTGCTTCTCATCTGTGCAGCCTCCTTCAAACTATTCAGGGACAGTTCATGTTTTTTTTTTCGGGTGGATGAGGTCGGACCGGATGGAAATTAAACTGGAGAGCCTGGCTATCTGCTACCAAGGTGCTGCACTTAGATGTCATGGTGGTTTTCGGAGGGGGAAGGGCAGATTCAGAGCAGGACGCTGACTTTACTCTCGCTCGATGTGGACTTCCCAGTCAGAACAGCATAACTTCAGTATAACTTACTCTCAGGCCAGTCGCCAAATCTAATTTCACGGAATCATCCTGTACACATTAAATTATTATAAATGCTTACAGTTATGATAAGCAGAAATAAATGCAGTGGCAAGAAATATATGCACGTAGTCAGATACATACAGTGTATAGGCAGGACTGTTATTTCATTTGGGAAAAAAATGCGGTAATCAGTCACCAAACAGTCCTTAATAACATGCAACAACGGAATCTGGAAATTCCACAGGTGGGGTTGGTCTTTGCTGGAGAAGCTTAAGCCAGAACACATGAAATGGATGTAGACCAGCATGGGAATCCTTAGGCAGGCTGAGAAAAAATCCACCACAATCCACCCAATAGGTCTGAAAGTCCAATACCTACCGGTGTTTAAAATGGTGTCAAACTGGTATTGAACTTCAAATAAGCCACAGAACAAAATGATTCCCCACAAGCAGCTGTGCATGCATTCTCCAAATCTCTCCTCACCAATGTCCAGAGGTGAGTGAGAGGTTCAGGTTCAGAAAAAACAAAATCCAGCCCAAGATTTTGTTTCAGTCAGCCAGTTGAGTACTCTGTGACTCTTTAAGTGATTGATACTTTATTGACCCTCATGGGGAAACTCTTGCTATGCCTCCCACAGATTGCCCTCTGTAGATGAGAGCAAGGGTGCCATGAAGGGCAGCCCCCCCGTAGCAGCACCCACGGACCTGGGGGTTAAGGGCTGTGCTCAAGGACCTGCAGATGTGCCAAGGCTGGGCGCGAGTCGACAAGCTGATCACAGGCACAGAGGTTTAGATCTCTGAGCCACATGCTGCCCCCCCTTTATATACAACTGGTAGGTTGAAAGAAAATCTTGGTCTGGAATTTACCTTCTGGACCTGAACTTTTTTTTTATATGTAGGGTTATAGTAAGAGGATTACTGCATGACACCTACAGACATGGAGGAGATATTACTCTCCTGTAAATCCAAGAATATACCGGATAATATGAAGGATGGCGAGGTATGCTATACAATGCTATGAAGATCCCAGTCCAAAACCTTGCTTCCATCCATCCTATGTCCTATTATGCAATACGGAGTCGGGCAATTGGCACACATCCCAGGCAGCATAGAGCGTAAGGAATGGAGCTACTCAACGCACAAGCCACCACGGTTTATAGACTCAGAGACATCCGTTCCAATACCAGCATGCATTTGGACTTCAAGATTAAATCAGAGAGCCTAGAGAAACCCCACACAGCACTGGGGGGGGGACGTGCTATAAGAGCCCCGGCGTTTGAACACCCGTCTCTGGAGATGTGTGGGACTGCTGTTACTATCTGTAGCACCCTGCGACCCTAATACCAAGGCTCTTAAGAACTATGATAATTGACGTAATTAATTAGAAAACAAATTTCCTTTAATTGGTGTAATTAGAAAAACATCAATTAAAGAGAATCCCAGAAGTTAACAAGGGAATTTAATGTTAGGTGATTAGTAATAAACTTTAATAAGTAACAGGGCTGGCTGGGTATAGGATCCATACCTAGTTGGAATATAAATAAAACATGATGCATGTTTTACATGCAAGGCAGCCACAGGAGACCCAGTAAGTTTCAGCCTTTGATCCACGATGTGTTTATATACACTGTCAATATGAATGTATGAAATATGTAAACTACGTCTGGAGCAGCATCAGCCCCCAAGGGGTGTTGAGTGAAACATATTTTTTGCAGGAATATTGAGCATTATCATGTGAAGCTCCCCATTGATAAATCAATCAGTCAAATATACTTTAGTATATTAAATTACAGGGTTAACTTTAAAATTTACTTGTGGGAAACGTTGAGCTGGAAACGATAAGTAGACGCGTGGGTACAATGCCGAATATCAGAAAACAGCCAGAAACAAATTCAGTTTAAGGGAAACTGCATGATTGTGTTTCAGAATCATCTGTTTCTTATTCATCTTATTCACATGCTCATATTTCCTAGTGTAACCACGTGGAGAGCTCGAAAAAACACGAGATCCCTCGGACCCCCAAGCCTAGAGCATCTCCCTGGTTACTCACAGCTGGTTTTGTTTGTTCTAAGTGAACCAAGTGCCAGCCAGTCTGTCAAGGAGCACCGAAGGTAGCTGCCCATGGAGGTGCCCCTTGTTGCAGTTGGTTTCGGTGAGACAAATGCAGACGTGTTCAGCTTTAGCGACACTTTGATCTGTATGCAATTGCAAGTTCCTTGCGTGAATGTAATTTCCTTTTTTTTTTTGTTCATTATCTTGCTGTTTTCTAGCATTCCCTTGACAGCATTTCTATACCAGAACATCATTTTTATCGTACGCTCCATGTTTATTGTCTCGTTGTCACTTTGTGGCGTACTTTGGCAAGGCTATAAAGGGCAGCGTACTAAATAAAGTTTGAATTAATGGGACAACTCGGGCTGAACAGTCTGTCTGACATGTGGGGGAGGAAGTAGATTGACTGTATTCCAAAGGAGATTTTTGCACCGTTCAAGGAAAGGTTTGGATAAATCCTGGTACAGCTGCAAAGTCTTCGAAATCGGAAGTGCTGCATGTAATAATCCCCTGAACTCTTTCTGTCTTGGTTCTCAAGGTACCTCAGGCAGTTTTTCTATGCCAGCAGGGGAGCAACACAGGGGTGGTCCATGCAGGTGTCAAATATATAGAGTCAGCTTAGAATTTCCCAAACAATGACTTCAATCACTCTACTGAGGGGTGAGATTTGACAAAATTCAGCACACCATGATCCAGAAAAGGGCAACAATGGTCACCTGATCTACTCTGGAAGTTGCCCCATGAAGTTTTTAAAGGGCATCTTAGAGAACCTGTCTGAAAGAGATCAAATTGTGCATTCTAATTCTTATAAGTAAGGCAATCATTTTTTGACAATGAGCTGATGGATATTGTTCATTGCTGGACTTTGTGTTTTTAGGAAGTTCCAGCTTTTACATGAAGCAGTCAGACATGGATAATTTAAGTGGGCCGTTATTGTCATGCACTGCACGACCTTAGTTAAGGAAGGGTGGGCTGTCCTGAGGAATGTGGGCTCGAGCGATTAGGGGATTCAATAAAGTTCCCCTTATCTGCTATTTGCTCTGCCTATTTCTCTTGCATGATATGCCATCATATTACTGTGTTCTGCGCTTGTTTCGACAATAAGCTGGAGCCTAGAGGATTCTTTTAATTATCCTATTGTTAAGTGTCACATCTGCATGGAGCACAGCATCTATCCAGCCACGCACAGTCAGTTCCTGTGCCACCTCCCCTGAATACAAAAGCACACCTTTGGCTCATCAGCTGACTTAATTAGCAAGGAATAAAAGTGCCTAGTGTTCAGTCACATATCTGTGAAGTATTGAGTGTCCCCCCACGCTGACTGTTTGGTTGGTCATTTACGTTGTGTCTGACTCCTGCTTTTCACGCTAGTCGGTCTGGTTATTTCCCCTGCGATACCCGCATCGATTTCCACCTCTGAATTGGCTACCGATTTGGAGCTTGGGTTTGTTTTCCTTCATGTGCTTCTGTCCTGGTGATTAACCCTGTTCCTGTACATTGTTCAAATAAATTTGTTGATCCTCTCCCTCCGTAGTCATTACATTAAGTCCATCAAATCATTGATTAGATGAACTGAGGAATACTGTATTGTTCTTTCTTAAAGGGAAGCGCAATGATGTTGTTTGAGTCATATCAATATTTCATCATTAAAGTGAATCGGGTTTAATGCCAGTGCTCACTGCATGTAGATTTACATGACTGATTCCCTCAGTCTGAACCACGGTCCAGCCAGATTATTATTAAGAGTTTGGTCTTAATGAAATCAAATCTCAGGGTTGGCAAAATGGATCGAAAAGCTGAGAAACACGTGATTACTGTTGCACTAGGTGGGACAGGCCTGGGGGAAGGTTAGGTCCGTGTGGTCAGAACAGGGAGAGTGATTAAAACGCTACTGAAGCCGAAAGCAAGACTGGTAGCCGTGAAGCTACATGCTTACCATGCCTCTCACCATTCTCACATGACGTACAGTATGTGTGTCACCTTACAGGTGTGGGGGAAAACATAAAAACAAAATTGCCTTATTCATGCCGGGTGGATAGACATTTTTTAGTCACTTTGCACCCAGTGGTCCAACAAAAAGTCCCTCGGTAGAGATTTGAATATTTTGTGCTCCATGGCTGCATTAAAAAATGCCTCCTGTTTATATGCTGTTACTCCAGCACCGGGAGGTGGGTGTGAATTGTTTGCACCTGGGATCATCGCAGTGCTGTGTTTTGCAGTGTAACTGGTCAGGCAACAGTGGTCCTGTGATGAAGTAGCAGTGGTCTGACTTGCACGTGCATTCTGGGCATTTATTTTCCCCTTGTTTGCTGTTAGACGACTCTGTCATCATGTGACACAGCTGTTCATGCCGCTGCATGTATTCCGGGCTCTGGTTGGGGGGGGGGTCTCAGCGACGAGGAGGGAGCTTCAGCGCCAGAGGGGATCAGTACCATGGACAGCAGACCGTCCTTATCCAGCAAACCCAGAGCAGATAGCTTTATTAGCCGCACTTTGTGGGGGCGGGGCGGGGCGGGGGTCATACAGCCTGTAAGTATAGCCAAGCTCAAAAAAATTCACAAAATATTGCTTCCTTTTGGCTTCCCTATACAGGTATATATTCTCAATTATTGTAATTTCCATCCAGTGAATCTTATTGGGTGACTGTTATTGAGTGACTCTCATGCAATGACCCCGCACCCCCCCTGCCAGACATTGTTTCGGGTGCTTTTATCTCTGGAATTGCATCTCTTTGTTCTTCAGCATTATGACTATTACTGTTTTGGGATTATTTCAGTTTTATGCCGCTGACTTCACAAAGCTTTTGGTCGCTGGAAAAAAAGAAAGACATGGGACTAGAGATGAATCATGCATCAGCAGCATTTTGCCTGTGGGGGGAGGGATTGTGAGTAAAACCTTTGGCCTTCACTCTCCCCCCAGGAGAGAAAGCAATAACATTTAATTAAAGCTCACTTGGAAAAGATGGATGTCAGACGCCTTCCTCGGTATGGTCCCTCCCTGTTTACATCTCTGAGAAGATCACAGACAATTTGTTGGAAACCCCCTCTTGAGGAGATGACCCCACAGCACAGAGATAAATATCTGCTTCATGAATATTGACACAAGAACTCCCCCCACCCCAACCCCTCATCCATTTCTCAACCAATTATATCCCATGAGGAATTTGCATAACCCCGTCCACTTTTCTTTGGGACGAAGATTCAGATTCATTTGCAAGTTTTATCTGCATGGCACCTCTCCCACCCTTAACAATTCACTCTTCAGGAGGTCCCAGTATGGATCCTTGAAGGACACACAAGCTTGCACACCAATATAAAAACTCATGTCACCTTTCAGTAATGCACCCAGACAGGATGACTGACACTGGGCAAACTGTACGCTGCCCACAGCATTTGACCCCCTACTCAGCATGCACTACAAACCTGCCACAACAGCCATCCAATGAGCAGACAGCAGACCCACCGCTTGGAGCCCATCCCTCCCTCCCAGGAGCAGCAAACACAGAAGCAACTTCACACACAATTAGTTTTGCTACCCAAGGAATCAGGAGAGGCGAGGAAACAGAGCTCATTCTCTTGCTTAATTGTGTGTCAAAAACAGGTTGTATGTTTGAACCTTGGACATCCAACTAAGCACACAAAGGATTTCCGCCTACTCCGCCAACGCAAGGACTGGTATTAGGAACTAGAATCCACCCATGAGAAGAAACCTCAGCCCAGAACTGAGGCTGCTATTTTCCGTTTGATTGCTTAGGGGGCTTCCTGTGGTCCAGAAAAGCCAAGGACTCTGTAATACCACTTGCTGAAAGATCTAGAGGGAAGGGACATCAGGCAGCAGAGTGGTGACAGAAATGTGCCTTTGGCCTAAAAACATCCTACTGTATCCCAGGAGAAGCGTATTTATTAGAGTTTTCACCGACAGGCTTAACCTGGTTTGCACAACTTACGTGAGTAAAGACTCACTCCAGTGTAGAGCAGACTCACTCCTGAGTGTTTCCGCAGGAAAGCTGGCAAGTACGATGTGGGGTGTGATTTACGCTCATCGCTGTCCAACCCCACGGCGAATCAGAAGACGGCACAGTACAGGATCAGCGAAGCAGAAGATCTCAAAGTCACAGCAGCACCATCTCCACTGTCACGCGGCTCCGTGTGACACGGGCCACATTCTCCTGTCGCACGGCAGTCATCAGGCAGCAATGAGGCAGCGGCTGGAACGCGGATCTGTGAGCGCATGCAGAGAGCACACTTCCAAGCATGTCAAAGCGCCCAGTGTGCTCTTCGATCCGCACGGCTGGCATGCAAATTTCATGGCTGTGAACTTTTCTTCAGTTGCGTGTCACTTTCTGTTCTCCGTGTATGTTTGAACGATGCTGCCACGATGGTAGTGGTAGTGCCAATGGAGGAATTCTCTTCTGACCACCATCAGAGCTCAAACCCAAGGGAGGGGGACAAGGCCCAGCTGGGTTGTGCCAAACTAACAACTTAATAACCACTCTTCAAGTTCTGGCAGCAGCAGGTTGCTCAGCAGTTAAGCTAGTGGATGTGAAAGCAGCATATTGCAAGCTGCCGGCCCACTGGGAGCACTGGTCCTGCACTCGCAGCTCCTCAGTCAGCAGAATGTATGCGTGTTATTCAGCAGTCTGGGGGTTCTTGCAGTAACTGCTGCTTCAAAAGGAATTTACAAGTAATATAAAAGAGATTAATTACTTAGTATCTCCGTGTTGGCAGGGACCTGAATCCTGTTCTGTCACTCAAGGGGGAGTTTACTTTAAAATGAAAGACAGGGGACCAGCTGTTATTAGCATACTGTGATATAGGTACAGTATTGTAGCATATACTATTCAGCACTGCAACACAGGCACAATCTCTGATCTCTATGCCACCGGGTCATAGATGTTCTAAAGCCTTTTTTTATGGTCTCTCTGGAGGATGGTAAGTGAGAGATCTTGCAAAGGAGCGACACAGTGGCCTGTGGGGAGTTAAGCAGCTCTGGAAATTGCCCAGGGATGACATGTTACGCGGGCGATAAAAGCAGACGTGTCAGAAGCGATCTTTTCCAGTTGCGTGAGGTTTATGGGTCCATCCTCGTCAGCCAAACCAGTTTGCGTTCTGGAACCTTTGCATCTGACCCGATGGATGGGAGTTTCCATTAGTACCTGGGGTGGGGGGGGGTGGGGATGATGGTGAAAAAACAGTTTTCCACAGAGTTCCTGGGAAAGCGGCAGATCGAAACTGATTTATTACGATACAGGCGAAGAGCTGCTAACCCAGGCCCGATCCATTATTCATTGCTACTCTTTCTGCAGCTTCTCCCCTCCCGTTTTGTGATGTGTGTAAGCTACAGCACCCCACCGCTCACGCACACACACGCGCACACATGCATGCACACACACATACATACATCACCTCTGTACTGAATGAGTCAGTCTCTGATGGGGCTGCTCTGTGAGGGGGCAGCTTGGGGGGCATCTCCACATGGTCACCTTTTCGCATTAGCACCCTGATTGGTTATTACATGCTTTAACCAGCAGGTATATTGGAATACAAATAAGTACAGAAACGCACCATAAAATAAAGCTGTAAGACTGGCAGGCTATAAATTGCAGTCATAAATGATAAAACAGAAAAATTATATTAGGTGGTGCACATTCATCTCACTTTAAATTTGAATTATAATTTCAGTTGTTGCTGTGAGGGCAACGTGGCTGCAGAACATTGCTGATTTCTCCAGACAGTGTAGAGCAGGAAGTTACAACACCGCCAAGAATCTGACAGGCATGGAACCCACAACCCCCTGTTCATGAATCTCCATGTGCCCACCCCAACACGACTAAACCCCAAACAGGAAAAGACTGTGCGACAGATTAATGGGGGTCACACCTAACCGTGATCAAGAGTGATAAATTTAGTGATGATTTTATGTTGGCCGTTCTTTTGTTATTTTGTATTATAACTGTACATGAAACGCCGGCCAATTGGCCAGGACCATATCCAACAGCACAAAATGGGAATGTACTACTCTTACCCAATGCCTATGGGCACCTATTATCAAAAAGAGAAATAAATAAATTCCTTTAAAAAAGAAGGATGCGTGTTTTTACTCTTGGCCACATTTCTGTGGCGTTAAATCATCTCGGCTCATACACAGTGGGGCCCTGCTCCACAACAGAAACCTCCCTAAGTACAGTATTTGCTCTTGGTAGGTTCTCCTGTGGGGGGAGGTTCTGCTACAATTCAAGACGGCAGGTTTTGTCAATCAACAACGGCTTTATTGTTCAAACTAATAACACAAAATGGGAATGAGCCCCCCTAAAGAAAAGCACTGAAAGAACAACACTGACCCTTGTACTCTCCTGAAATTCATCTATACTAAACTGTTAGGACTCTAATTAGAAAAGGATCCTAATGAGGCCCAGTAATGCCATTTATGTTAAATGAATTCTGTGCCTTTGACACTATCCTTAAATAGTACAGTAGGCTGAGACTGGAGTTCTCTGTATTTCTCGCAGAAAATAATGTTCTTGCAGGCTCCAGACTCTACCATCCTCCATCTCAGAGTGGAGACGATCATCGAGGCAGGTTCTGTTTCTCTTCTGTTTTCTTTTGGTTGGTGAGTCGTTCATCCGGTACACTTGTCAGCGAAAGACTGGCAGTACACCTGCTTCCAGCAAATGCGCAGTGGTGTCCTGGGCTGTAGGGTAACAGCTACGTATAATGACTGCAATAATAATGTTACTTCCCCAGGCCATACTGCTCATTCCCCCACCCTGACTGTATCACCCACTTTGAATTCATCCTGTACCCCAGGGCTCCTCAAATCTGGCCCTCGATTCCACATCCAGGCCTTGTTTTCAGTCCTCTCAGGTACTTAGTTTAAGAAGTACTGATTCTAACTGGATACAGAAGCTTCACACCTGACTCACAGGTAAAGGAAGGCTGGAAAATCAGCAGTCCCTGGTCCTTGAGGACTGTGATTTGAATAGACCTGCTGTATCCTTCTACCTTCGTTGAATGCACCTACCTTCACTGTGTACCCTTAACAAAACTGCATCTCTGATCCTTCTCTTAACCTCAGGGGAAAATCACAAACAACTCAAACCTGCCTGTCATCAGCCGTGCCCGGCTCTGATGTGATGGGCCCAGTCACCAGCAGCAACCTGTCACTCCCATGTGTTCCTTGTATTACCTCTATTTATAAACAGTAGATATTTTACACTGGTTGCAGTTGGATCTGCTGGCCCTGGGGTAGGTGTTTAATTGTGCGTGTGCTGGTGGAAGCCTCGTCATTGGCTGGTTGAGTGGTACATCCTGTCAGGAGAACGTTAGCCAGCTGCTCAGTAAAGCCGTTAAATTCAGCCTGAACATCAGCGGGAAGGCCTGTCCCATAGGCTCCGGCTCGGGCATGGTGCGTCGAGGCGGCAACGTGAGCACGGCAGCCTCCGACAGCCTTGGAGGAGAATCCCCACCTTAATCCAATACCTGGGAACGTGGCGGGAATGCAAATGCGACCGCCTACGGCTCTGAAGGTGCAAATCAAACCGGAATGCCGCCTTTTTCCCGCCGGCTTCCTCCAAGGCCTTCTCAGGTCCCGACTTTACTTCCCCCCCAGGCATGATGTAATCCACAAATCCATATGTTTTCCTCGTTTAAGCATTTGAACAATAAGAGCTGTTATTTTTCTTTCACAAAGTGCGCCTTGCCATAGCCGTGCTGGGACAGTTTCCAGCTCCCGTTACATTCTTCTCATTCAGGGGGCTTCTTCCCTCTTATTGTTTTGCTCATTGAGCTACTTCTCGAACAGGAGAGCTTGGTAACTTCACAATCGCCTTCTGCATATATCACTTAAAGAGGGTAGAGTTTGTCAGAAGCACAATTATCCACATCCAAGGAGAAATGGGAATCCTCGGTACACCAGAGAGGCTTGTTTTGCATGCTGCACATGCGAAGCTTTGACACACATTCAGGGCGGCTGAGATTGTTCTGGTAATATGACACTGCATCCCGACAAGTAGCTGAAGGATGGAGCCATGCATCACAGATCCACGCATCTCGAATATGTCTTGCATTTATAAACAGCTCCCTACGATGTTCAGGAGGCAGCCATCAGCCCGATAAAATACTGTCATGATGCCCTTATTCGATTGCCTGTTTGTCAGTGACTTGTGTTGACTGACTGTGTAGTCAAACATACACAAGCCTTACGAGGCAAGTGACACGAAGGAATGTTAAATATAAATGGCTTTAAATGTGAAACGTGAAATGAAACAACAGGAAGCGGCCATAGATCCCAGCCAAGCCGCAGAAGCACCTACAGTAGCAGGTGACACTAAATGGGAGGTTAGGCACCTCCCCGCCGCTGGCAGTGTGGGTGATTTCTGAGATACGGGGAGGCCGCCCGCGGCAGGGGGGCGATGCGAATATCAGCGACTCATCAGTGATTAACGGCCCCTCAACTCATCGCTGGAATGGAGTAGGATCCTGTCATGACTGGGTGCAAGGGGTGGGGTGCCGAAAAGGGGCCGGAAATCACAGGGCAAAAGCGGGGCACTGGACAGGGCCGGCAGAGAAACGGTAACCTAAGCATGGAACAGCCGTGCACAGATGAAACTGAGGCAACAGCTAGGAAATCCAGGTGGCAAACATGGGAGCAGGACTAGTGCAGGTAGGAAAACAGGCTAGGAATTCATTGTCCTAATGAGGACATGCGAGGAGATGGGGCTTAAATAGATGGCTGGCAGGACCAGAGGCAAATGTGCTATCAGAATCGGAAGAGCTGCTCAGCCTGGCAGTGCAGGAAGGAGGCCGCACACGCCCTCTGCTTCTTCCCAGTGGGGCTGTGACAGAACCAGGATAAACTTTTTACACATGGGATGGGGTGATGGGGCACATTTTGTGGCATAGACGACTTGTTGGTCTTTGTGGATTGACTACTGCACATCAAAACCCAGACAAAAGCGCATGTTTGATGGTGCCTGTTGACAGAGCTGCCTCGGTCCTACTGTCTCTGTGCCGTCCCTGGGGAGCCTACGGGCTTTCCTCAAGAATGTTAACATGCCTCTGAAAGGAGCTGGAGGTGAGAAGTTAACGGAATTGACCTTTGAATAAACACACTGTGCTCAGGCCTCAGAAACCAAATGGCTGTTCTACAGTAGCTTTATGCCGGGAGCTCAAAGATAAATGTAGGCAATGTGTGGTAGCATAAAGCGCTAACATGAAAAGCTTTTCTTGTTTCTTTCATGTGTGACGTAATGAGGACTTCTTGTTTCGCTAATGAATAATGCAACAATGAATGGAGATGAGCAGTGTAGTGTGTGGACAAGAGACACCCTTCGAAGGTCTGCATTGCAGTGCATCATGGGAGTTTCAACAGCTTGTCCTTGTAATTGCGCGTGTGTTTTTATGGAAGGATCCCAGCCAATCATTTTGACACGCAGTGTAATAGGCAGGCCACAGCACTTCCTCTGACATCATCAGTCCTCCATCAGCACTTAAACTTATTTGTGCCTTAAGGCGTTCATGCACTCACTAAAAACGAAATGCTTCACCCAGTTTTTCAAAGACAAAATGCCAGAAACTGCCCTATCTGTTAAACAACTGAAGGCGGACTTATCTAATAATTAATAAATTATCCAAAGATGACCTACACTGTGCATATGAGGTCTCGATGTGGGACAGAATATTCCGGAGAAAATGGACCTCCTTTAATAAATAATGAAAAAAGCCAGTCTATTGTATGAGAAATGAAATTCATCACCATTCCGTCCTTTTCCATCTGCTCCCGATTCTCTCGTTCTTATCGCTGCTGCCAGACGGCACCGGTACTATTAAAAAGGTAACACTTCGCTCGGTGTGCATCTTGATAACTCTTATTTAGCTTGCCTGTGTCCTGAAAGTGCTGCGCCACATTTGGCCGTGTGGGGGGGGGGGGGGGGGGGGGGGGGGGGGGGGGGGGGGGGGGGGGCG